>JAGVVM010015152.1:0-29662 GCA_019149425.1 Psidium friedrichsthalianum | reverse complement strand
CAAAAGACTAGTTTAAAAATTAGAATTCCTGTTAGATTAGTTGCTCCATACAATCATGATCCAGTTTCAAAAGATAGAACTCTTTTTTGGAAAATAATCATATTCCGTGATTAATCCACGTCTTTAATGGTTTCATCATTTATGTGATTGATAATTTTAGCGAACGATCCAAAACCTGTAATTTGCCACCATTGTAATATCTCATATATAATATCTTGAATATATCTCATAATACTCTGATCATTGCATCTGAAGTATTTCCTCATTGTTTGAGGTTATGCGACATCGTTTGAGCCGCCTTACACAGCGTTTGAGTTTTCACTTATGAGATAGAATCCCCATGTAACCATTACTTAAAACATTTGAATGTATAAGGACAATTTGTAAAACAAGTATTTTTTTTGCATTAAATTTAGATAAAAGAGAATATGACTGTTTTCTAACTTCCAAATCAATTAGTGGGCTTTTCTCAAAATCTCCCCCTATTTTGATGAATGGAAAAACTATCCACGTCTAAATTGTTTTTTTGTATAAAAATTTGTCATGTAACCATGAAAAACTTGCTTATCAATTATATACATTTAGTGTGTAAGCAAGAGAAAATTCTAAGCCATGAACAACAAACTTAAATTTGAATTTGTTCTCAGAATTGAACAAGTTTCATTTGTTCTCAGCGTCACGTTCAGTTTTAGCTCCAAAACCTGTTCTTGCACATAATTTGAATTTGTTCTCAAAATTGAACAACTTTAATTTGTTTTCAGCATCAAGTTCAGTTTTAGCTTCAAACCTATTCTTACAAACCTGTTCTTTTGATTCTGCAAGAAACATAGGCAAGTAAGTACGATAATAATATAATCTAGTATCTCTCTGCCCCTTTTTGTCATCAATAGATCGTTTGAGCACCTTAAACAGCACTTGAGTTTCACTTATGAGATTAAATCCCGTGTAACCATTACATAACATATGAATATATAAAGGACAATCTATAAAATAAGTATTTTTCTTTTTGCATTAACTCAGATAAAAGAGAATATGGATTGTTTTGTCAACTTCCAAATCAATTAGAGGCTTTTCTCAACAATCTCACCCGATTTGATAATGGAAAAACTATCCATGCAAATATGTTTTTTGTATAAAAATTGTAAGTAACCATGAAAAACTTGCTTATCATAATATATCATTTAGTGTGTAAGCAAGAGAAAATTCTGAGCCATGAACAACAAACTTAGAGCTGTGATTGAATCAAAATTAGTCCATCATAGATAGAATAGTACTTGTGCCAAAAAAAAAAAACAAATGTCAAACAAAAACCATCCAATTCAAAACAAGGTTCCAAAGATGATTAAATAAAGGAATAAAATGAGTTCTATTTGGGAGGATTTGGAACTAGAGTGGATGTAGATGGTGCTTGAGTAGATTTTGAAGGTTGGAGATCTTTAGGAAGTTGAATTGTTCCAACTTCTGATCCATTTTAGCTCCAACTCTGTCCACTTTCTTTCCAAGCCAATCCATCTCCAAAGAGGCCATGCTGGCACTTGAAATTATCTTATTCTTTGGGTTTTGAATCCTGATTGCCTTCAAATCCTTCAGCTCATCAATCTCCACATAGAAGGATTTGTACATATCTTGCACAAGATCTTTCATCTTTCATTTCATTCCTATCTGAACGAAATGTCCCTTAGCAACTCAAATTCTGGGACTTCACTAGGATCTTCTTCCTCAGTATGAGTAACAACAATAGTATATGACTTCCCTTGAGTCTTAGCTTTCCTCATAGTTGAGGACATTGGAGTATCTTTCTCAATAGCATCTGAATCAGTTTTGAGTAGAGTTTCTTCTATTATATCGACAATATCAATGTTCAAGTTTTCAGGACTTTGTTTTCGAGCTTGCTCCCCCTCAGTCTAAGCTTCCATTCCTTTTGCTGGGTATGGTCTGGGATGTCCAACTGTTCACTTGTACCTAGAGGTGGCCACGGGCCGATTCCAGCTCGAAACCGGCCCGGAACCGGCCCGGGTCAAACCCGGAACCAGCCGTTCGCTCCGAACCGGAACCGCCCGTGTGGCACGGGCCGGTTCGCTCCGAACCGGAACCGGCCCGTGTGGCACGGGCCGGTTCCGGGTCGTTATTTTTCGAAACCGGCAGTTCCGGGGCGGTTCCGAACCGGCGGTTCATCCGGTTCCGAACCAGCCTGGACCGGCATCTTAAAAAAAAAAATTAAACAATAAAATTACATACTTAATCTTAATCAAATTACTAAGAGAAGTAGAGAATTCATCTTAAACAAAAAGCCAAGATGAAAGACATATAGGCTTGTATGTAAAGACTTCATTTTAAAGAGACATCTTATTTGTTATCTTCACTAGGCAACCAATGTGGGACTCTTTTCTTCAAGTTTTAAGCCTCTAAGTCTCATCCTTGGCTTTTTAAAGAGACTTCATGTTTGTCTCTCTCCCTCACAAGCAATGTGGGACTCATGAATTAAGTCATTTTGCTTTTGTCTCTCTCCCTCGCCATCTATGTGGGACTAATTCTATGATTTTTTTAATTATTTTGTAAATTTGAATCAAATTAATTTGCTTGAAATAATCATAAAAATGGTAATTTATAATGTATATATAAATATAAATTTATTATTCAACGTGTCCCAACGTGTCAAAATTCTCTATTTTTTTGAAATGACGTGTCACGTGTCCATATCGGTGCTACTTAGGCCCTTTCCTCCCTCTCACTTTTTTCTCTCGATCTCCAAATTTAATTAGAATTTGTATTTAAAAATTTATTATTTCATAATTTATTATTTATTATTTCATAATTTTTTATTTTTTATTTCATAATTCATTATTTAAATTTTTTTATCTCATAAATTTTTATTTGAAAACCGGTTTGAACCGGAACCGGAACCGGCGGTTCCATCCGGTTCAAACCGGAACCGGAACCGGAACCAGCCCTTGAACCGGCCCGGAACCGCCTTAAAGGTTCCGGTTCCGGTTTCGGTTCATGATAGGTCACGAACCAGAATCGGCGGTTCCGAACCGTGGCCACCTCTACTTGTACCATCTTCCCCATTCTCATTAAGGACATCTTGGTACTCATTCAGCATTTCCCTATGGTGTAAATCTTCTTCCTCTCTCCCCCACTCCCCCCCTCACCCCCCCCCCAAATCTCTTGTTCAAATTGAGTATCAGCAGCATCCTCAAAAACAGCTCTCACAACATTTTTAATGTTCTGCTCTATCCTTTTTTCTACCTCTGATATTCTTTCAATCGTAGCTTTTGCAACAGCTTCCCTTTCCTTTGAATTTTTTTTTTTTGTCTAAACTCCTCAAAGGTTAGACACTTCTCATCCTCAGTGTCACTCTTAGTGTGGTCACTGGTATCTTCAGAGATGTCCATCTCTGAATCACCGAGAATTCTTTTAAGGAATGTCTTTGCAAGTGTCCTTCTCTGTCCTGATCTGGTGGACTTGTGAGCTATCATTTTTAGTCTTCTCTTTCTTGTAGGTTGAGATAACTGCTTTTGCGATTGTTCTATTGACAGTTCTGCTTCTCCTGCTTTAGCTGCAGGAAGATCAACTAGCACCACAAAGTTCCTTCTGTCTTTCCATCTTCCTTATGGAAATTTGTATCCCATTTTATTTACAAAATGCTCTCATATTGTGAATAGCTTTTGCAATCACCCTAGCATGCTTAATCCTTCTATCTAAAGGAAAAGAAGCTTTCTCAGCAGGTGTATTCCTTACCAAGTTAGCTAGACGATTTATTTCTTGTAGCATCGTGCTCACATTGGTCTAAATGGGGGCTGGAGCAGCTGCTGTCTCTTGAATTTGAGGTGTGTTGCTCGAATCCTTAGGCCTTTGCACATTGTAGCCTTCTTTTGACAATCCAAAGAGATCATAGTGAGTTGAAGCATACATTGGAGCCCTAGATCCATGGAGTTGTAGAGAACTCGTGTGACGAGTACTAGTAGTTGATTTCTTCTCGGTCTAGGGGTTCTTGAGTGCCATTAAAGGTTTTAGATAAGATTTTGAAAGATCTTCGAAGATGAAGAGTTTCTGGGATGATTCACAGATGAGATTTTGAGATAGCTTGTGCTTTGGGGGGTGAATAAAAATTGAAACTTGAGTAAGAGATTAAAAAGAAGGTGATAGTTCAGAACTTTTAGTTTGTTTTGAGTATTTTCGAAACCACCCTTGATAGTTGGAAAGATTTGGAGTTTAATTTCCAGAAATTAAGGATTTGATTGAAATATTGTAGAAAAGAATTTTTAGAAAGAATATACTCAATCAATTCAATCAATGAATCAATATAATCACCTCAATCAAAATATTTCTTAGTATATAAAAGGATGGAGAAGGTGCGTACCTTAGTTCTTAACAAAAATAACTACTTACGAGCAAAAAACAAAAATGAATTTTAACTTGTGATGCATATAAGCCTTCAGAAGTAGATGACCCATTCCTATGAAAGATCTCTTGGAAGCTTGTTGACCTTCATTGGTCCAAACACTAGTTGCCCTTGATAGGTAGGACCATTTACTATTTCAGTGAATTTGTGAAACATTTCTTTTACCATTTCATCTGGCTTCATCTTGAACGATTCATATTGGCCAAGAAGAACGTTGATTTCGGTTTTCTTGACTCTATCTATTCTCTCATAGTTCATATGTAACTTGTCCCATATTGCCTTTGATGAAAGACAATATACAACACTTTTACATTCGATGGGAGATAATGCACAATAAAATGAATAAACAGCTTTAGCATCTAGGGCATCTCTTTTTTCTAATTCAGTTGTGGAGTGAGCAGCAATGGGAGCAATGTCATTCTTATTATTGTTGTTATTCCCTACATTTAAATTTGCATCGCCTGATGTATTTGCAGTGGGATCAATTTCTCTTTGTACAACGTCCCATATTTGCGGATCTTGACATCTAAGGAATTCCTTAAACTTGTTTTTCCAATCATTGTAGTCCTTTCCATTAAAGTAAAGAGGCCTAATATTGCTTCCTCCTTCAATAAAGGTTGGAACAAAATTGCTAGCCATGAAAATCATTAATTTAGAAGAAATTACATTTCAAAAATGATGAGCACTAGCCTTTGAAACTAATCGTTGTGACTAACGTTATCATAGAGAGTTCATAGTGGTTTAGTTTTATTTAAGCCTACGTCAAATTCTTCATACTGACAGCCAATCGGCTGGATTGCACTAGTGAATAGCTTAGAGGTTACAATTTGGTGATGATACACGAGTCAATAGATTTCCCATTTAACACTCATTGACTTGAACATAAATTTCTAAATATTATAGTGTTTGGATCAAGAATGTATAAGGATATTAGAGCTTTCTTGAACTTTGAACTTTTAAATTCTGGACTCTCTCTCTTCTCTTTGACTTTTGAAGTCTCCCTTCATATTCCTCCACCTTCAAACTAGCCATTGCAAGGTCTTGAGAGGATCACTCTCCAAGCTTCCCATTTGGTTGAGATTCTATACAAAGAATTTCATAATTGTTGAGATTGGAAATTAGAATATTTCATTAGATTAGATCACCCATACAATACGATTTGGGTTTCCAAAGATAGAACTCTTCGTTTTGTAAATAATCCTCTTCTTTTTTAATCCACATCCTCGATAGATATTCTATCATCTTTATTGATAATCTTCAAGAGCGAATCCAACATGATTTGTTAGCTGTTGTGCTACCCCATATATAATATCTTGAAGATATCTCATGGCACCCCAGGGGAATTGAGGGTAAAACTAAAGGAATTGAGGAGGGAATGTGCGGCAAGCTGAAAGCGAGATGTGCATATCTCAAATTTGTACAGTAAAAATTAAATGAACGGGAGGTTCGATTAATGCTAGACTTACTAAAATATTTAGCAAATCACTTAGAAAGGCCGAACGGCTAGTCTTCTGCAGCAACCCAACAAATCTATTGTAATTTGCACCCTACAATCATTGCACAGTGATCACTCCATTTTAAAGCATCTGCACTTTTTCTTTTTCCTCTGAAAGTCCACTTTCATTGCTTCGAGTAATTGCATGAGAACAAGGTAAATGGGCTTCGGCGCATAGCGGGTCCATAAAACTAGAGGAGGATTTGCAAGCGAATTCGGAGGAAAGGTTCAGTGCCGACGGACCTTTGCAATCCCATCCGCTACTTGATCGGGTCTCTGTAAGACAATCGACTATTTGAATGTCTTCAAAATACCCTAACAAACTCTTGCGTTCGGGGTGATGAGAGGTTTTATATTCCAAGCTGGTGGATCGCGACATGTAAGTGTAGTTTTAGCACTGGCTTTCGGTATATAACCAAATTCATCCCGTTAAAGATTCGATTTGTCATTCCTCTCTCTTTCTCCATCTCTACGCGTCGAATCTCTAATGTCATCATTAGAAGGAAACTTGACAGGGTGCAGAATTGGAATTTGGGTACACATAAAAAGTTTGTGTTACACATAAAGAAATTGAAGCCCGGTCTAAATTTGCGATTTTTAAAGAAATTGTGTCATCTCTGTCGTTCTAGTTACTTCGGTTTGGAATCCCCGGCGGTTGAGCCTCAACCACGAACGACTGGAAGCAATGTGAGCCAGAAATTTTCCATGCACAGAATTCCACATGAAATGTAGAAGCCACAAGGACAAAGGAGCGGTCCCAATGGCTTCCCTGGGCTTTGCTGCCGTACACCTTCGGCAATCGGATGTGACCGCTGAGTTTGGAAATGCCTAGAAACCTTCAATCCTCATCCACAGGAAGAGATTCACACTATCGTTGAATGCGGCGAGTTCGACAGAATCTTCGTCAGCCGCACCAGCAAAGCCGGAAATCGAGCTCGAGCCTACAAATTTCTGGCTGATTGATGAGTTCCGGATATATATCAAGATTCTGGGGGTAAGTACAGTACAAGTGCCATAACTTTTGTACGGCGTTCACTTGAGTGCCATAACTTTTTTTTCGCTCACTTGAGTGCCAAATCGGAGCAAAATCGTCCACTTGAGTGCCACTTCCGGCAAAACGTCATACGTGGATTTTTTACTTAATAGTTTACTCTGACGTGGAAATTAAAAAAAGAAGGAAAAGTCCACCGTGTGCTCTTCTTAAGGACAAAACGATGCTGAATCATACGTGTACGCCTTTGATCGTGTTGACAGAGAAAACGAAGCCAAATTAGGGCTCGAAGCTCTCTCATGCCTCTCTCTCTCTCTCTCAAATCCATCTCTGTCCCACAGAAATCGCACTCATCAATTGCAAATTAGGGGTTGGATCTTCCTCAACCCTGAGTGTGTCAAGCAAATCAATTGAAGGCACGCACTCTATTCCTCTGATTCGTGTCCAAGTCTCTGAAGGTAGAGGAAGTGTTTATCATGTGATAAACCGTGGCCAACACAAGCAAAGGTAAGCGATTTTTCTATTTGTGTGAACTGATTAATAAACGACAGACATGCTTATTCATTTTTGGTGTCATTGACAGCGTGGAAGCGAAAGAAAAACTAGGTCTTGTAGAGGGAAAAAGAAGGGTTTGTGGTCCTTGCGTTGGAAAAACAGGGTTTCGTGGCAGTGGTTTGTGCCCGTCTCAGTAGAAATGTGAGTTTTATTTTATTTTAGTTGTACTCTTTTTATGTCGTTTTGTGTCCACTGGCTGGCAACAAAATTATTGTTTACTGAATATGGTGGGGTTGTGGGGACCGAGTGCTGAAGTTGTCATGCTAATTTACGTTGTTGTGGTCCCTGTGATAGAAAAAAACCATTTGTTGTGGTCCCTGTGCCTTTGCATTGTTGTAAATTACTTTTTGACTTGGACGAGGATTTTGTAGGCCACAAAGATATAAGTTCTTGGAAAACAGGTGCAAGATTGCACTTTTGTTATACTAGAATTAAGGAAAGTGGGATGGAGGTACATAGATTGAGGTTGTTAGAAAGTAAGGAGTAAGTACCACTTTCCTATTAGCTGTTCAACTTCTCAAAACAGTTGTATGATTCTGTTGCTATCAGTCTGCTTTGCTTGCTACATGTAACGACATTTGAAATTGATTGAGTCAACATGTCATCAAAGTAAATGACAAAAGAACGAAAAAAATCTTTAGAATTCCTACAATTCATGTTTTCTCTTTTATATGTCTATAGGCTTGTTATTTTTAGTGCAAGTAAATTTAGCTAACTGGATGTTTTCTGTGCCTGTAACTTAGCTATACGCACAATTTATCTTTGGTGTAGTGTTAACAATTGTCATTACAATGTGATCCTTATTATAGAAATAATTGTTCTCTTTTTGGTGTAGTGTTAACATGGGTGATACTTCTGCGCCCATCAAAGTTTTATACGGTGGTAAGTTTCTGAATGGGGACAAAGAGACTGAATATATTGGTGGAAATATCGCTGTTGTACTTATCAGTGTGAGTAAGTTGTCATATAAAGAGTTTACGAAGGATATAGTACACCAGCTGCGATGCAAAATAGGTAAATTGTATTATCTAGTACATGGTAAGAGTCTTAAGGATGGATTGAGATACATGCATGATGATAGTGGTGTTAGGGATGTTGTTTACTATTTTCTTCATGGTCAAGAGGTGTCTGTATATGTTGAATATACTGGTGATGGAGATGAGGGAACAATCTTGGAAGCTAGTGTCGAAATCCCAAGTGGTCATGGATCTGTATTAGAAGAAAATGTTAGAGCGGAAAACACTCAGGCTTTCCATACAGCTCGTGTGTTAGAGCTGTGTGAGGCACTAGAGAGAACCGGTGGCATATCTGATGGTGAAGACACATTGCCTGAAGAATCGAGTAGAATAAACTTGGGCTCTTGGCAAGTTGCATTGTCTAGTGATGAAGATGAGGAAGCAGTACTGCATACACATTGTCCAAGTGATGTTGACAATGACGAGATTGCACAAGCAAGAGAAGCAGTGAGAGCATATCGGCAAAGGAAGGAAGCACAACTTGGAATAGTGGATGAAGGCACTTCTATGAACCAGGAAGATGGAGCTCCGTTGAATGATGGTGATGATATAGAAAATGAGGAAAGTGGCGAGGATGCTGGCGGTAGCTCAGACAATAATGACAATGAAGATGTTACACTTCCACGTAGAAGAAAAAGATCAAGTAAGTATCCTTCTTATGATTCAACTAGTTCAAGTCCTACATTTTGCTTATCTATGAGATTTGATAATGCAAAACAATTGAGAGAGGCTATCATAAAGTACTCAATCACTCAGCAGAGGAATCTTAAGTTCACTAGAAATACGAAGAGTTATATCAGAGTGAAGTGTGCACAAGATAGTTGTCCATGGATGTTATATGCTGCATTGAGTAGAAAAACTACCTCATTCCATATACGGTCACTTCAGGAGGAGCACACCTGTGGTATTGATTTTCATAATAAAAGAGTGACCAGTGTGTGGTTAGCCAAGCACTTCTTCAACACCATTAAGGCCATGCCAGAAATGAACACTACTCGATTGAAACAACTAGTCAAAGAGGAAGTAGGCATGAATGTGTCTAGAAGTCAGTGCAAAAGGGCTAAGTATAAGGTGATGAGTGAATTGATGGGTATGTACAAGAAAGAATATGCACAGATCTGGGACTATGCTAGGGAGTGCAGGCTTCAAAATCCGCCTAGTAGAATTCATGTAGAGATTGAGGAGACGTCATTGGATGATCATGACACACAGTTTCATAGAATGTATATCTGTTTCGAGGCATGCAGAAAGGGATTCCTAGCTGGCTGTAGGAAAGTGATAGGGTTAGATGGTTGTTTTTTGAAGGGGTTATGCAAAGGAGAGTTATTGGCCGCAATTGGGAGAGATGGAAACAACCAAATGTTTCCAATAGCCTGGGCTGTTGTGAAGTCAGAGAATAAGGACACTTGGTCCTGGTTTCTGAAAAATCTAATGGCTGACCTTGGCATAACTGATGGAAATGGCTGGGCCTTTATGAGCGATCAACAAAAGGTAAGACATTATCGTTGAACTATTGTCTTTGTAATGACACTTATTTTTTTACTTTAATAATATTTGTTGATTTTGTTTTGTAGGGACTTGTCCCAGCTATGGCTGAATTGATGAAATATGCTGAGCACAGAATGTGTGCTCGGCATATATATGCAAATTGGGCGAAAAAACATAGAGGTGATTAACTACAGAAGCAATTTTGGTTGATTGCAAAGAGCACCAATATGGGAGATTTTAGAGTTCACAAACAAGCTTTATATGACTTGTCTGCTGAAGCCTTTGAAGACTTGTTCCGCACTGAGGCAAAACATTGGTGTAGGGCCTTCTTCAGTGAAGAATTTAAGTGTGATATCGTTGATAACAATCTTTGTGAGGCATTCAATGGCACGATTATAGAAGCGAGGTGCAAATCAATCATCAGTATGCTTGAAGACATCAGAGTCATGGTTATGACTAGGCTGCACAGACAGAGAGATGAATGTGCAAAATGGCTTAAACAATGTGGCCCCAGAATTGTGAAGAAATTGGAGGAGAGTGTGAGAGGTAGTAGGTTTTGCCATCCGATTTGGAATGGGGACGACGGATTCGAGATTATGAATAATGCTAATAAGTATGTTGTCCACTTGGAGAGGAGAAAATGTTCTTGTCAATCGTGGCAATTGACTGGAATACCATGTCCACATGCCATCTGTGCCATCCAACAGAAGAACCTCAATGCAGAGGATTATATAGACGACTGTTATAAAAAAGGCCAGTTTCTTGCTTCATACCAATTCATGATGCAGCCACTGAGGAGTAGCAAATTTTGGGAGGAAACAAACCATCAACCACCAAAGCCTTTACCACTGAGGAAGCAAATTGGGAGGCCTAAAAAGAAAAGAAGATTGGAGGAAATTGAGAGTAGTGGTAACAGAATGAGCAGGGCTGGTGGAATAATTCGATGCTCAAACTGTCATAAGGAAGGGCACAACAAGGCTGGTTGTCCAGCTAAGAAGCAACAGCAACAACAACAATCGGGGACCAATCATGCAGGGGGATCGCAAGGCAACACAAGCAATCATGCAGGACCACCTCCAGACCCAACTCAATCCAGTAGTGTACAACAGAGGAGGAAATATCAGGTAAGGTGTTTATTATTGTCTTTGCTTTTGTATGTAAATCCTTGGCGCATTAAATTCATTACTTTATGTCTTTTTTTACAGGTTAGAAGAAGATCAACTGAAGACCTGTCTGAAAGTTGTGCACGACAAAGTACACATGTTGAGTTTTTTTACAGTATTATGTTAGTTTTTTTAAGTATTATGCATTTAAGATATGTCATTTGATTGATTGATATGGTAAGTGAATGTTGTATATGATTGCAGCCTGAGAGAAGTTCAGAGGTCTTCATATCTCAAGGAGGACCAAGTCAAGAATCGACTGCACCAACAAAAAGAAACCAAGGGGATGCATTGATAAACCAACCAATGGTTAGTCGAGGACAAGCGAAAAAGAAGCAACCAATGGTACCTCTAAAACAGAGGGTACACAGACCAGCTCAAAAACCATCTGCTGCCCCAACTTTAGTTCCATCTCAGTCAAATGATCTTGCAAATGTGACTACACAACTTGCTGCCACAGTGTCAACATCTACAATAGTGAGTGTTATGCATTTAAGATATGTCATTTGATTGATTGATATGATAAGTGAAGGTTATATATGATTGCAGCCTGAGAAAAGTTCAAAAGTCTTCATATCTCAAGGAGGACCAAGTAAAAAATCGACTGCACCGACAAAAAGGCAATAGGAGGCACCAATGATTACTCGAGCACAAGCAAGAAAGTCAGCTCCATAATTACCTCCTGCCCCAACTTTAGTTCCATCTCAGTTAAATGATCCTGCAAGTGTGACTACACAACCTGCTGCCACAATGCCAAGATCTGTGACAGTGAGTGTTATGTATTTAAGATATGTCATTTGATTAATTGTGATATGGCAACTGAAGGTTATATAATTGCAGGCTGGAGAAAGTTCAGAGGTTTTGATATCTCAAGGAGGACTTGGTCAAGCATCGACTGCACCAACAAAAAGAAGCCAAGGGGAGACACTAATAAACCAACCAATGGTTACTCGAGCACAAGCAAAAATTAAGCAATCAATGACTACTCGAGCACAAGTGAAAAAGAAGCAACCAAGTGAAGGAAAAAAAAGAAAGTGACCTGTTCAGCTTGACTAATGGGGGATTTGATGGTGGAGATGATGTCTGTCCATCTTTCTGATTTTAGAATTTTCAAGTTCTTAAAGCTGTGTTGATGTTGATGCTGCATTTTGATTCAATATATATTCTGCAACAATATGGTTAGGTGTCAATTGCTGCATTTTGGTTGGTTATGTCTTTCGCAGCAATGTTGTTAGGAGTTTTACTGCTGCATTTTTTGCTGGTGTGTTTAGCAGCAATATTTTAGATTTTATGTCAGTGAACCTGTTCTTATGGCTATTGTTGTCGATGTAAGAATAGATACTTACCATTAATGAGTAGCAATGATCATGCTGTTCTTTCATTACCTGCTATTACATTTGCTATAAATCCAAAGCCAGAGCAAGTTTGGGCTTGTTGTATCTGTTGGTTAATATATATGCTTGAAGTTGCTATAACATCACACGAATGGTTTAAGAAAAAAAGTGAACCTAACATAAGTTCACAGGTGAAGACTGAGATGATGAATGGTTTAAAAAAAGTGAACCTGAGTGATCATTTTTCAAAAATTGAGGAACCTAAGTTATAACTTTTAAAAATATATGATACTCAAGTGGCCACTTTGTGAAAGTTGAGTAACCAAAGTGGTCGGTTTAACTAATTTATGGCACTCAAACGGTCATTCGTAAAGTTGTTGGAACTCGGCTCGTCCTTGAAAACCATATTTGAATAGCGAAAACCAACCACAAAATGCATGATCATCTATGCTCTTGTTGCACATCATTTATAAAAAACATTGCATTTGCACCAAAGAATTTGAATTTCCAACAATGGCAATTCAACATTTCCATAAATCCATACATAGAATAGCAAAAAGTAACAACATCCTTGGCATAAAAACAGAACAACACCGTATCATTTTTCCTCAACTACGGTAGACTTAGAAGAACCTTCTCTTTAGTAGGGTTACATATGCCTATAAACCAGAACAAACCCACCAACAACAGTACCACAAGAGACACTCGATAAATATCTCTTTGATTTTTCATCCTTGAAAATTCCTTCTTCCAATGATTTAGCAAATATTGCAGACTTGTTATCTGTGCTTCCATTGAGTCACCATCGTCCAACTCATCTGTCAATACATGTCGACGTTCATCTTGTTCTTGAAGAAGCTCCAAGATAACCTCCGTTGCTCGGTTCAAGAATTTCGTGTCAACCCACCTATAAGATAGTTGACAACAATCTAAGTTATCAAGAGAATTTCGTCCATGTCAGTTGCATTAGCAAGGCAAAGCAGCGTAAGATATTCCCCCAAAACAAGCAAAGAAACTTGAATCCAAAATCATAGCTAAAGTCATAAATAAAATTGATAGATCGGCATAATAGAGTAATATACACCTAAAATATCCACAATTGAAGCCTTCTCTATACTTGGCGCATCCATGGAACCTTCTTCCAGGATTATCTCTCGTCCAAGCTATTATTGTTGGACTTCGCAGCCCACAATAGCAAAAACATGGAGCTTCATCTTGGCTTCGCTCGTGCATTCGTGAGCCGCTTGCCCTGCTTCTGCTTCCCATCGTGAATTTCACGAGTTGATCTTGGGCAATTTGAAGATCTGGAATTCGTGGGGTCGGCTCGGTAAGGTTAGTGTTCTTTAGATTCGGCTCGGTACGTAAGGGTTCTTCAAATTTGATTTTCCCCCAATTGTTGAAGTAAGAGCTCGGTAGGGTTAGGGTTAGGGTTCATCAGATTTGATTTTCCCCCAAATTGTTGAAGTGAGAGAATGGTTCTTTAATAAGAGAAGTGTGCGGCGTCATTTGACAATTCATTTGTTGATTCAGCTTTCCGGCAGGCCACGTCGGCTGGCTTTATATTATTTTAATGCCACGTAGGATTTTCCGGTGACCCAAATCGCCGATGACACTTAAGTGGTCGATATTTAAAAGTTATGGCACTCAAGTGAGCGAAAAAAAGTTATGGCACTCAAGTGAATGTCGTACAAAAGTTATGGCACTTGTACTGTACTTACCCCTAAATTAATGAGTGATGCTAGGATATAGAAGTGCTCTAGGTGGTACGTTCGAATAAATAGCGCACAACAAATAATTAATGAATTGTGTTAGAGAAGTCCCGTATCGGAGAATTAGTACGGGGTCGAATAATTAATATATCTTAGTTGACACATAACCTATTGGCTTAAGTTTTTGAGTGAAGATGGGTCAAATTGGATATACTTACAGGCTCGAACTTGAGCTCCCTCTTTGCGATCTCCCGATAAGGATATCGAGTTTTTGCGGCGCACTCCTAACAGTGTCAACAGTTCGGTTTGGATTTTCTAAAAATTGGAACCGAACCGTTAGGGTGAGTGGTTGAATCAAATCGAATCGTGACCAAATCGAATATGGACCGATTCGATTTAGTTTGATTTTCCTTTTTCCTTTCTCTCTTGTTTTTTATATAGGAGAAATTCTCTCATCAAATTGCTAATATTAAGAAGAATTGCAATTTTCAATTCGGTTCGGTTACCCGAACAAAACCAAAATAAGCCAAACCAAAAAAAAAGAAAAGGACAGTTATTTTTCAATTATGCCAATCGAATACCGAACCATACCGAAATTCACAAAATTTTCGGTTCAATTCTATTTTCCAGTTTGATCTTGACACTCCTAGCAAGACATGCGAATGTGCTGTTGAGCTGGTCCCAATTCTCTATTTGGCAAGGCTGTGAAGATGCTTCTTGCGGTTTCGGCCCCGCAGTTGCATGTAAAGATTGAATATCAATATTTGCCGCGGATTTTCCTCGATATTTCATGGTAACTAAGTAGAAAACAGACGTCATTAAATACAAAGCGTCGTAAAAATGTGACACGTCTTTCAGATAACATAATGAAAATGCGTGCCAACGGACTTCACGTAATGTTATGCATATGTGCGAACTGCGACTCATTACTTACGAGCTTTGACGTGCCTAGATCATCTGAACAATGAATCTGAATACAGTAGCACTTTACGAGACCAAACCAGAATGTTTAACATTCAGAATGGTAGACACACTTATCTTTTTGTTGTTCATACACTTATCTTTGTTTTTGTTAATTATGTCTCGCATTTGAGCCGTGTATGAAACTCGAACCGGATATGGTGACGTGTGATTGGAGTTACTGACCAGATCCTTAAGTGCACTGTTTCGCCGGAAATGTCTACTACAAAAGATCTTTCACCGAAAAGTGTATAGCCTTCGGATTTATTGTTTAAACAGGTTTTTGTGAAGATTCTAGACAGGAAGTAAAGTAAATGACAAAAGATAAATTGAACGATAAATGTGAACCATGATAAACATAAAAGGAAGTAAGATAAATTGCAGAGGAAAATATAAGTGTTCTTGATTGATGATTGATCGGTCTTTTACAAAGAGTCACATCCGACTATATATAGCCTAGTATAACGTATAACTGTCAGTTGCGGTTACTTCTGTGCACATTATCCCTTAATTCCTGAACTAGCTTCGGTAACTACTCTTCTTATCCTTTTGATAGTTTAAAGTGTTGACTCATCTGCTCAGTATAATTGTCGGTGTAACATATCGATTTTATGGTGTCACGGACATTTCATTTAATCAAGTATGGATTTTCCATGTCTTAGGCTACTAATTGCGCATTTACTCAAGGGCTTTCGCATCATATAATATTCTCGGGAGCTCTATAACCATTTACAGTCCAGGCCAATTTTCGGTGTCAACAGACACAAATGATAACCATTCTGGCTAGAAATAGATTTTTCTATCTCTATATCATGAATGAGTTTCTTAGCAAAGAAACGCATTAGGTAAGGACACAAATAAAATTTCTATTTTAGAGACAAAATTTCATTTGATAATAACATAAAAGTTCTACAATTGTAATGGAGGCTAGGTTTGCGATGAGAGGCGGAGCTACAGTTACGGCGACTCATGGACGGAGATTGGCGACCGGCCGCGGAAGGGGATCAGCGGCCGGAGGCCGACAGTCGAAGACCGGTGACTGGCTGCGGCGGCCCAAGACCAACGACGAGAAGATTTTTTTTATTTCTATTTCTATTTTCTACTTATCATTATGCTCCAAACCTATCTCTAGGCTAAAATTTTATCCAAAAATAGAAAAATGAAATTGCGTTATTTAACCGATTCTGTTCCAAGCCTGTTCATGGGAACAGAAAAATAGAAAAACAGAAGAACAAAATAGTTATCATGTGCGCCCTAAGCAATCAAGCTCCTCGTGCTTGCTAGAGATATCTATCCAAGATTTGACCAGGACCAGAGATTGAATTACCTTGGTCGCATATTTTGGTTTCATCTAATATCTCGAGAAGAATACGTACATACTCTGGCACCGCATGAACAAGCTGAGGCCCAAGGACAAGGGTGAGATCTCGCTACAGGAGTCGCTCGACAAGTTCTGCCGTGGCGTGAGCTTGTACGAGCCTTACTAGGCTGGAGAATAGAAGAATTGATCAATGTATGCGTGTTCGGAAGGTCAATGCCCAGTTGGCCGCCGACAGAGTCGTTCTCATGGCATTAGGCGAAAGATCTTGGTGTCATTTGCCAATCATGGTTCTTTTTCTATGTGGTACTCAGCAATTGGAAATGTTCTTTGGCTAACACGTTTAGTTGGCTAGAAAGCTCAGGCTTCACTTGTTTCGCGGAGAATGAGACATTTCTGATTTTTTTTTTTTTTTTGTAGAAAGTCATTTTTTTAGGAAAATGACAATATTTTTAGGTGTTTGGCTAAAACTTGAAAATGATTAGGAGAATATTTTTTGCCATTTTGTATGAAAAATCTAATTTTATTTTCTTGAGGAAAATTAGCAAAAAAATTCAATTTTTTTATTTTTTTCTTTTCTTTCTTCCTTTGCTGGTCGCCAGCCACAGCAACTTCCAGCGACCACCCACAAGTGAGGGGGGAGCTCAAACAAGGTCGACGAACTCGAGCCTCACTAGATCCAGCGAGGCTACAGCTCATTGGCCTAGGGCGAGCTCGACCTTGCCGAATCTGGAGAGGTGGAGCCTCGCACAAGGCTCGAGCTCGTTGAGCTTGCCACTATCTGTGACCACCAGCCAAGGAAGAAGGAAAAAAGAAAAAGAAAAAAAAAGAATAATAAAAATGAAAAGGAAAGTGAAGGAGTGCACAGAGGAGAAGGAAAGGAAATGATTCCTTCTTTTCCAAAAAAAGGAAACAATCTTCCCCATTTTTAAATGTGCTTTTTCCCATTGACTGAATTTTTTTTCTTTACTAGTTTATTTCTATGAACCAACTATTAGAAAATTCGAAAAAAAAAATTTGAATTTATTTTTCGTGAAACAAATGAAGCCTTGAAGCAATCCAATTGATGCAACTATTTAGCCGATGGTCACCAGCCAACTAACACAATTATGCTATTTACGTATCATTCTCGCAATCATGCAAAAAAGAACTCAAATCTAAAAGGGAAAACTTGTGGGTTTGGACATAGACCGTGCCAAATCCAATGCATGATCTCTGATTAGACAAGCGTCGTGATTCACGAATCGGGTATAGCTGCTGCACATTTCGGACGACGCGAGCAGCGGCAATGAGTTGATGAGCATCACGTCACTTTGTTTAACATGAATTGCAATTACGCTAGGGTGGCCATTAAAAAGCGGTCTTCCTTCTTCTTCTTTTTTTCCGTGTGAAGCTTCGTGGCGTATGGTCTTGTATATTTAATGAGTATTCTGGTTCTTGCTTGATAAACAATCGAGGGAAAATTACCAAAAAAATCCTAAACGTGCTATAATTATGTCAATTCAGTCCAAAATTTTTTTTTGGCCAATTCAACCCTAAAATTTTTGCTTATTTGTGCCAATTTAGTGTATTTGACTAACATGTTAATATTTTTCAAATTTTATTTAATTATTTCAATTATTTTTCTTTTTCTTTTTTTGAGGCCAGCAAGAGGCTGCCAGCCATTGGGCGAGGGCTTGCAACACTCGTCCAGTGGCCAGCAAGGGCTCACAGGTCCTGAATCGATGGCGGGAGCCTCCTGACTGCCCTAACACAAAAAAGACTTAAAAATTAAAAATATAATTAGTATTTCTAAAAATATTAAAATATCACTAGAAAATGTCCATGTCATCGTCAGTAGCTCAAATAGACTGAATTGACACAAATACAAAAGATTTAAGAATTAATTGATAAATAAAAAGCGTTTAGATTGAATTAGCATAATGCAAAAAATTGGACGCTTCCACCAATGCAGGCATGTTTGAATCATGGTTTTCATTGGAACTTGAATTTTGATTCGTCGACATGGTGTCGTTGATAAAGAACCTAGACTGCTAACTTTGTTTTGTAGATTATGGTTTGCAACAACAAGTTAGAAAACTGACGGAGGCAATCCAAAAAAAATTTGCGGAAGTGAAAGATTTGATATGTATTGAACGGCGCCGTCAGGCTAGCAATGCTTCTGTTTGTAAAAGAGAGCGATCCACATCAGCTTCCCGCGGTGGACCCGCCAACGTAATGAACCTGGAGAAAATATTGGGTGCGCCGGGACCAATGCACCCCGACCCCCTGTCCTCTCCTGATTGGAGAGAGAGGAGAGAGAGACATAGGAGATGGGCAGCGAAACAGGGGACACGAGTGTAGAGGACACTTGTCCTCTCCTTATTGGCCAATGTGCATTGATCTTGGCCTACCCAATATTTTTCCGATGAACCTGCCGTAACCCGTGGGAGAATACGTGGCACTCGGTTCTCTGTTTCGAATTAATCTTGACAGATTCTGCGTAGTAGAGTCCTACCGCAGATCAGCCGACAAAAGACACCAAGTGTCCGTGACGACACCTTCAAATGGACAAGAAATCCTGCGAATTTTTGGTTGAATTGTTGGTTTTACAGACAATGCAAAAACTTAGAAAGACTGACTAGTGACGAAACGCCAATATTCTTGAAATATTGAAGTGCGATGAAGTCTTCGCTGTTCGCAAATCTCGAGATGCGAACCCCAAATGTTTTCTTGTAATAACAACAAAGATTATAATACACTGTATCCATCATCCAACCTACATTTTCACAGCAATGTTACCCTATATGTATATAAATACCATCCGAACGAAAGCCTCAAACCAACCCTCCTCCTCCTCCTTCAGCCGAGCCCTAGAGCTAGCTTGAGAAAATATCCACTGCACAACAATGGCTCAAACTCCATCCATCCCTCAAGAATGCCGGGACCTCATTCCCTCTCTCCCCCGCGAAGATGGCTCGCTCGTCAACTCCTCTACTTGTACCAAGGATTCTGGGTCTCCTTAAGGAGCCTAAAGGGCGTTGTCGCTTGCCAGAGCCACTTCCAGTCCCGAGACACCGACATCCTCCTCGTCACCAACCCGAAGTCCGGCACCACCTGGCTCAAGGCCATCCTCTTCGCCCCCTCCTCAACCGGGCCAAGTGCTCGGGCTTAGGTTGGCAACCGCCGCACCCTCTGCTAAGCCAAAACCCTCACGACCTCGTTGCCCTATCTGTGGAATTACAGCTCTACCTCGAGCAAGGACCTTCTCAACCCTCGCCTCCCTCCCGCCCCCAAGGCTCTTTGCCACCCACTTGCCTTACCAATCGCTCCCACGCAGTCTTTGAAGGACTCCAAGTGCAAGCTGGTGTACTTGTGCAGGAACCCCAAGGACACCTTCGTCTCGTTTGGCACTTCGCCAACAGGTGAGGCCCAAGGACACAGGGCGAGAACTCGCTGCAGGAGTCGCTCGAACAAGTTCTTGCCGCGGCGTGAGCCTGTACGGGCCTTACTGGGATCCACGTGTTGGGGTACCACAAGGCGAGCTCGGAGACACCCGAGGACAGGTGTTGTTCCTGAAGTACGAGGAACGAAGAAGGACCCGAGCGAAACCTCGAGGAGGCTGGCCGGTTTCTTGGGAGTGTCCGTTCAGTGAAGAAGAGCTGAGGAACTGGGACGGTGACGAAATACTGAGGCTCTGTAGGTTTTGCCAATTTTGTTGAGCGAGGTTGTGAGAGTGAACCACGAGCGGCAAGTTGGCTATAGGGACCGAGAACAAGGGCGTTCTTGTCAGGAAGGGCGAGGGTGGAGATTGGGGTAAATTACTTGAGTGTTGACATGGCCGAGGAGGATCGACCAGTTCTGGAGGAGAAGCGCATGTTCTGGGTTGAACTTTAGGTGTCTGCGTGTTGTGCGTTTGATAATAAAAAAGAAATTTGGGCTTAATATGATGCATGCGTTAGGGAGGTCCCATGCCCAGTTGGCTGCCTTTGAAAGAGTCGTTCTACATGATATTAGGCGAAAGATCTTGGGTGTCATTGCCAATCATGGTTCTTATTCCTATTTTCTCGAGTCGAGTTGTACTTCGCGATCCTATCAACTTCGTTGGATTTCAATGCATAAGGTGATGTCTCCTCCCAAACAACATGTGAATAGTCTAGTGCATATCAAGGAATCCGTCACATGGAGGGTCAGATCGAATTTGAGTCGAATCATACCGATTTAACCCATGACTATAATGCAAATGTCCAGTGACGATATTTTTTTTTTTTTTTTTTTTTTTTTTTTTTTTTTTTTTTTTTTTTTTCTTATTTTTTTTTCTTTTTGATTTTTTTTTTTTTTTCTTTTTTTTTTTTTTTTTCCCAATCCGCACATTCCCAACCATACACGACCCGATTTTTTTTTTTTTTTGTTGATCAATATTCCTAAAAAACACATGTTCATATTTAATCAAATCTAGGAAAACCCATGTTCAAGATAAATGAAACAAAAAGCATTGTTTGGCTTAAAAATGAAAAAGAAAATAGAAAATATTTCCCTCAATTAGTATGGAAATTTGATTTGATCTCCTGAAGAAAATTACCCAAAAAACAAAGTGAATTTTTAATTATATTTTCTATTCTTTCTTTCTTCTCCTTTTCTTTTTTCTTTCCTTTTCCTTTTTCTTTTTTTTTCTTTTTCTTTAACCCTTCTCCTTGATTAGTAGTCGGCCACGGCTATGGCTGGCAACCAACCACAAGTGAGGACGAGGTTGCCCTAAGGCTGGTGAGGCTCGAGCTCGCTAGATATGGCGAGCTCGCCGCCTCCTCTCGAGCTCATGGCAACTCGCGAAACCTCGAGCTTGCCACATCCTCCCGAGCCTGCTGCGACTCTCGAAGCCTCGAGCTTGCCATCTCCTCCTCGTCTCACCACCAAACGTGCCGACCTTTGGCAAGGCTCTAGCTCACCAATCTCTTGGGCAAGATCATCCGCCTATTGCAAGTCGCTAGCCATCGCCATGGCTGGTGGACCGATCGAAGAAGAAGGAAAAAAAGAAAATTAAAGAAAATAAAAAAGTAAAATTAATTGCAAAGAAAATGAATGTGAAGGAGTGCAGGGAGGAAAACATGAGGGAAAACTGATTTCAAAAGAGGAAATCACTTTATTTACTTTGAATGGTTTTTTCGATCGTGAAAGATATCTTCCTGACTATTATTCTTTTGTGAAACAAACATAAAAAAATCCAAATTAACTTGTTTTTGAAAAATTGCCTTTTCTAAAACAAAATGGAGCCTTGGTATTGGCTGAAAGCTTAAAATAACCAATTGATTCAAACTATTTAGGCGACGGTCACCCGCCAAAACTAACATAATCATGCCTAGGTTCTCATGTCGTGTGGTACTTACACGATCGCGACTCTTATCAACTTCGTTTGGGTTTAAATTATAAGCTAATGTCCTCCGCTCCCCCCCCCCACAAATAACAAATTGGAATGTTCTACCGCATACCAAAGTTCATCGATCTTTAATTGTGGAATTTCAAACTCTTTTGCAATTATTAGAATGAGTATCCTTCTTCTAAGTTTTCTCTCGTTCTTCTTTCCTTTTTGTCGGAATCGTTCTTCTAGTTTAGAATGTGACTAAAATAGTAATAGCTAGAAACCCTTAGAACAATTATTTCTTGCAGTAAACTACTTACAATTAGTTTATAGTGAAGGACGAGGCCACGCGAAGGTGGTGAAGAGGCCGGGTGAGTTTTTGGGTAGTGCGACACTCGTATGACGACGGCGGCGGCAGCAGGCTAGTACAAAGACGCTAAGACTGTGCAAACCTCTAGAGTTAAGTTTTAAACAGGACAAATCGGAGACATGGTGAAGAACACGAGGCTTTGTTCGAGAGGTAAGGTCGAAGATTGGAGGTGAACTGTTTGAGCAAACGAGATGGCTCGCGAAGGCTTTGATCTGATAACTGGAAGAGCAAATTCCAGTGATTCGGGATTCAAGTGTCATCGATATAGATCAAGAAATCACCGAGGCATGTCCTGGGGGGCAATCGTTTGGAAGTTATCATGGTGTAGACGAATGAATGATAATGTTGGGATTGCTCCCCACATCGATTGTGAAAGGGGTAGTAGTCTTTTTATAAGCACATGTAGGAAAAAATCTCATCCTTTCGAGTTAATTTTTTTTAAAAGTGAGGAGAGGTTGGGGTGTCCCACTCCGACTCCTCAGAGTCAGCGGATGTGGAGGAGATGCCAAGCAGGAGGCGGGAGAGTTGTTGCAGCTGTCCGACTCAGGACCCTATGTGTGAGGGAAGATTGTTGGAGTTATTACCGATCTAATCGATTGTGGTGGAAAATGACTAGTTTGATCGGTTTTATAACCCCCTAGATAAACTTGGTAGGTCGACCTCGTACATTAATCCACATGAGATCCAGTAAGTCAATGCATGATTCTACGAAAAAAGAAAAACATTAAGTGGGGACTAAAGGGTGCACATTTGTTATCACGGCAAAAATCAAGATGCTTGTGAAGAAAGTATTTTTCACAAAGAAATGATCTTATTTGTTTTTTTTAGAAAATGTACTGCTTACACAAAGCAAAGTGAGAGATAGTGGATTTGAAAAATACACTGTTTTAGTAGTACATGGACTGTCAAAAACATATATTAGTCATAAGAGTTCATGGTCAATCAAGAAAATAGTATTTTCATTGACACTATTAACTTTCTGTCTAAATGATGGAGCTAATCACAATTTGTATCTTTTAATGAGTGATCACAAATTAAATTTGTCAGATTTTAGGAGTGTGATCCTGTAGTGAAAACAAACACAACCCTAAAAGATTGTGCTTCAATTTGCAACAGTTATGTTTGGTGGCAGGCGCCTTTTATAATTACGACTTCATCTTCATTCTCCATAAGTTTCATGGGAAAAAGGACACTTTTTGGTGTCAAGAAGTTGTGGTGAGAGGAGATTACTTTAATGCCATACAAATGCATTCAGATCAACGTTAAAGTCGTTAAGTTTTGAAAAAAAAAATAATCGTTTTTAGTACCGAATGTCTCATATATGGTCCCGCAGGTCGAAAAAATCTGATTGTATCATTATTTTTACTAAATTTGTAATAAGCTAACGTGCTCCAGTAAGTATCCAGGTCAGCATTAAAAAAGGAAAAAAATTTAAAAAATAATATTAAAAATAAAATATCTATAAGTTGGAAAAAAATCAATAAAATAAAAATTTATTTAAATAAATAATGACTGAAAAATTTTAGTTAAAAATAACAAATAATAGCTAAAAATAAAAATAATAAAAGTTGTACGGACGGAAACTGCTGGGGCTAATCTGCCACCACCCAACCATTTACCCAAGAGGTGGACGTACGTATAGGCCAATGGGGGTCGCCGAGCCCATGCTAGCGGCCGATTGCGACCTCACCAGCGTCCCGCTGGCTCGCAGCGAGGGAAGCCGGCCCTTGCCCAAAGTCTGGTGTCCGAGGGCCACCACTAGTTCTTTAATTTTTCTAAGACGAGAGTCCTACTGGAATTGGCCGAGATGTGTTTATCCTTTTTTGTTCGTGTTTTATCGATCTTTCCGTCTTTTCTTTTCCCCTTTTCCGTCAGTTTTCCCCTAATGTCTTCTATTTGTATGCTAAGTTAGCTTACCACCAAAGGCCACACAATAACAAATGTCTGTCACCGTTACAGGTTCTCTAGTGAGTGTACAAACTTGTTCGTGATGAGGATTCGCCTAGGGAGTAGAAGGATTAGTCGAACTGTAGAATTCTTGTGAAACTTAAATTGCTCGTTTATGGGGTTAACAAATATGAATTTCCCTAATGACCCATTAACAAGTAGTATAACTATTGTGGGAAGGATACGATTTGATTGACTTCTAAATACTTTAAGTCAGACGATAAAATTGGAGTATAATAAAGGTTAGAATATGTAGGAAATTTTGCGTATATTTCATAAATCAGATATATACTCCAAATTTTTGCGTGGTGTAATAGTCTTGCGAGACTCTAGATATGTTAGACAATTCACAGAATGTAAGCCTAAAATGTATTATTAGGTTACAGGCACTCAATTTAGGGAAATTCAATCTTGTAGGTTCGTACGTCCGACCAATATAGTTTTGAGAATTCAATTTCCACTACTCTCCTCCTCACAGGATAAATAGAAAGAACCTTTAACGGACACCAACAGCATTTGTTGTAGTGGTGTGGGGTAAGCTGGACGTATCGGAAGATTCATGAGAGAAGCTAACATTAGGGGAAAATCGACGGAAAAGAGGGAAAACAGCTGATCAAGCCTACGGAGAAATGTAAGGAAAAGACAGCACAAAAAGGAAAAAAACACGTATCTCACGAGGGCCAATTCCGCAACTCGGACAGGGACTCTCGTCTAAAACGAAATTTAGCTAGTGGGCATAACGATGGGTATCGTTGGCCCCCTCGGCCAGACTTGGGCAAGGGCCCTGCCCCCAGTCCCCTCGCTATTTGGGGGCGGGCCGCCCGGGCGTCGGCGTCACGGCCGCCTCCAGACAGGGGGAGGGACCTCGGCGGGACCCCCCACACATGGCCATGTTCCCACCCTTGGTAGATTGGCTGGCAGGTCGAGTGGCAGATAGCCCTCGTTTCCCTACAACTTTTATTTTTTTAGTTTTTACTTTATTTTGTTTAATTTTTAACTAAAAATTTTCAAGTTCCATTTTTGCACGTAAATTGTTAAAAGTTTTTATTTTTTGATTTTTTTCCAAATTATATATTTTTATTTTTAAATTCTTTTTTAAATTTTTTTCCTTTTTTTAAATGCGTATTAGACGGAATCCTTAATGGAGCCACGTCGAGTGAGCACTTGACAATTAGTAGTAAAATCATGATGTACCATCAGATATTTCGGTACGGACCAATCGGACTTGCTGTACCGCCTTAAAAACGATTGTATTTTTGTTTTCAAAAAAACTTAACACTTAAGTGATCGACATGGAAGCATTGTTTGGCATTAAAGTAATCTCTCCCGCGACACAACATATTGGACACCCAAAAGTGTCCCTTATCCCTGGGGGCGACTATGAAAGATGTATTGAGACCATGGAAGATGAGGTAGTAGTGAGATCTATAATAGGCGCGCCTTGCCCACAAAAATAACTGGTTGCAGTATTGAGGAGCACAAATACTTCTTAGGAGGTGTGTTTGTTCACATCGGGTCACCAACTCCAAAATCTGAGCAATATTTTTTTTTGAAAAAAATAATTGATTATATCATTTGTAGAAAGTTAGTCAATGGAAAATATTTTTATCTTATTGGACCATAACTTGATGACTAATTATTTTTGCTGTGCAATGAAAATATTTTTGCATTCACTCCATTTTTCAGGTGTGAAGCCGTGAGTGGCTAAAAAAAAATATTCTTTTTGAAAGAATATTCTCTTCAATATCGTTGAGGTTTGCCACGGGTCGGAAACAAAATGCACCCTACTAGTTCCACGTGAATGATTGTTCCCCTGTTGCGAAAATCATGGGCAATGATATACTGGATCCGGTGGATTTCAAGAGAGTCGTGACCTATACCAAGTTATTCTCGAAGGGAGGTTATATAAAAACCGACAGATCATCTATGTCATATTTCACAAAGATATGCGAATTATCGGATAACCCAAAGCAATACATCACCTATTAGTCGACACGCAACATAGGGTCCCGTGCGTTCGGAACGTCGGAAGCCTGTGCGAGCCTGCAACACACTCTCCCGAGCCTCCACTTGCTTGCTACTCTCCTCCCACGATCGCCGGCATACTCAGTGTTGGGAGCTCAGGTGCGATAGTCGGTATAGTCTCAGCCGAGTGGGGAAACCGCCCAACCATCTCCTCCTGTTTCGTCAAAATACTCAGTTGGATGAGATTCGGCCTCAGTGCTCTATAAAAAGACTACTAGCCCCTTATCCCAATCGATGGTGGTGGACAAAATCCCATAGTCATTTACTCCAGTGAGATTTCATCGTTCTTACACATATGATCTGTAACTTCAAACGATGGTGCCCCCATGGACAGAACGTGCCGGGGATTTCTTGATCGCTATATCAGACACTTTGAATCGCCCGAATCATCGGAATTTCTCGTGTCACCGTTATCCAGGATGCAAAGCCACGTATCCGCAACCAGCGCCATCTAGTTGCTCAAACACAGTTCACCCCAATCGGTTCGAGACCTTACCTCTTCGGGAAAACAAAGCCCTCGTGTATAATACCAATGCTCCGATTTGGCGCGTTTTTAAGTATCGAGCTTACGAACGTCTAGATGAGATTGCACAGTCATTGTATGCGTCTACTCCGAGAGTTCGGGACAGCCTTTATGCTGCCGAAGTGATTCGCGCACTACCCGAAAAAAATCTCACGCCGATCATCTTCACCACTTTCGCGTCGGCCTCTCCTTCACTTAAACTAACCATTGTAAGTGAGTTTTAAGGCAGGGACAATAATTGTTCTAGGGTTCTTAGCGATTATATTTTAGTCCATTCTAAACCTTAAGTTAAGGACACGATTCCGACAAAAGAGAAGAAGTGATAGAAGAGAAACTAGTAGAGAAGGATGCACTCATTCTATATTGCAAAAGAGTTTGAATTCACAATTAAAGATGCGATACTTGGTAATGGCTAGGCTAGAGATTCAAAATTTATTTCGAGAGGAAGGACTCGGGGACAATTAGACTGTATAAATTTAAACCCCAAACGAAAGTGATAAGATCCGGTTCGCACGATCGTCGATCGAAGTACAGACACGGACATGTCGAGAACAATAGGCATGATTATAGTTAGTTGGGCTGGTGACTTTCGTCGGCCAAATAGTGGGATCAATTGGATATTTTAAGCTTTTCAGCCAAACAAGGCTCCAGTGTGTTTTAAGAAAAGCAATTTTCAACAAAAAGTTATTTGGATTTTTTCTCATGTTTGATTGCACAACAAGAAATAATAGTCAAGGGCGAAGAGATCCTTTCACGAATCGAAAGAAACACATGCAAAGTCAAATAAAGTGGGGTTGATTTACTCTTTTTGAAATCAGTTTCCCTCATGTTTCCTCCCGACGACTTCCTGTCACATTCATTTGCTCTCTGCACACAAGTTCAAATTTATTTTTGATGTTCTTTAATGTGTGCTGTTTCCCTTTCTTCTCTTTCGATCGCGTCTACCAGCATGGCGATGGACTAGCGACTTGCAATAAGGAAGGGATGAGGCTTGCCCAAGATTGGTGAGTAGAAGCTGCCAAAGGTCCGGCAAAGTCTGTGGTTGATGATCGAAGGAGGGAGACCGAATGGCTAAAGGATAGATAGGCCTACATTTCAGATGAGTCGCAGAATACTCCAAGCGCAAGGCCTCGGAGGGGAGAGATAATGGGTGGGTGGCCAAGACCGGAAGGTACCTCTCGTGGGAGTTGCCTATCTGAGCTCGAGGGATCCGGAGGCGGCCACACCGAGCTTGTATTTTCGCCCCCCCAAAACGAGCCTCACACCGAGAACAGTACCCTTGGGCAAGCCGGTGCGTCCCCGTCAAGTGGGGGATTTTTGGCTCGGATCCTGAGCCATCGCCGTAGGCAGAACTTACTAATCATAGGAAGTGGCCTTGCACAAGGCTTAAAGAACAAAATAAGAAAAAAACCCCCCCCCCCCCTCCCAAGATAATACAAGAGGAAAAGGGGAGGCTAAGGGGAACACAAGAACAATAGAGAGGAAAATAGAAGAGATAAAATAATTAAAAATGTTCAATATCATTTTTTGAGGTAATTTATGTCTTCAGGAGACATCAAATGGCAGCAATGTTCCACCTACTAATTGAGGAGAGGGCGTTTACATTAAGTTTGTCATATTCTTTTCATGGTTTTAGCCAAACAAGTGCCATTCTTGTTGGTCCTTTTCTTGGAACATGGGTTTATCTAGAATTTGATCTAAATATGAAAAGTATGTTTTAGGAATATGATCGAATCGTGGTGGTGTGGGTATCGATCACGACGAATGTGTGCACATTATAGTCAAATAGGTTGCAGCCACTAGGTATGACAAGGCTGCCACGTGATTTTAAAATCACGGTATGATACTCGATCTCAAACTAGTCGCACGTTATGCTGACCCATTCCAGTGTGAAGGATATTAATCTGCTACTTGTATATGCACGAGACATTAACATGTTGTTGGGAGGATGACAATCACCTTCTAGATTGAAATCCAACGAAGGGTGAATGAGGGTAGTCGCCGAGAAGAGTACAAACTCGACTTCGAGATACGACTCCTTCGCAGCCAACTGAGGCACTTGATACCTGTCACCTCTAACCATGCACAGCTAACTTCATTAAAACTCCAAAATTTCTTGTTACTTAATTATCGACAAACGACACAGACACGCACGATCACCTAAAAGTTGGTCAAACCCCAGAAACATGCAGCTTTCTCCTCCAGAACCTGCTAGGTATCGCAAATCCCTCTCGGCCCATCTTGTCAAACACTCAAGTAATTTTACCCAATCTCCGAACACCTCGCACCTTCCGAGCAAACGCCTCTCGTTTCGGTTCCCTATGACAACTTGAAAAATCGCTCTTGTTCACGCTCCAACCCGCTCAAATGGTTCAAAACTACAGAGCTCTTCAGTATTTCGTCCAACCGTCCGTCTCTCAGCTCTTCTTCACTGAACGGACACTCAAGGAAACCGGCCAGGCCTCCTCATGTTGCGCTCTGTTCCTCCTTTCATGTCCTCACGTTACTTCGGTAAACAACCACCTTCCTTGGTTTCCAGGCGGGAGCTAGCCTTGTAGGATATAAACCCCAACACGTAGATCCCAGTTGAAGGCCGTTACAGCGCTCACGCCTAGCCGCGCCGGAACCTGGTCCTAGAGGCGACTCTTGCCCAGCGTACGTTTCTCGCCCTTGTCCTTGGGCCTCACCTTTGTTGGCGAAGTGCCACGAACGAGACGAAGGTGTCCTTGGGGGTTCCGCACAAGTACACCAGCTGTTGCACTTGGCAAAGTGTCCTTACAAAGAACAAATCTCGGGAGCGATTCGGTAAGGCAAACATGGTGAGGGGGCAAAGAGCCTTGGGGGCCGGGAGAGGGGAGGCAGAGAGGTAGAGAAAGGTCATCACGTGTCGATGGGCGCAACTAGAGCTTGATAAGTCAAGATAGGGCAACGAGAGGTTAGACAACCCGTGAGGGTTCCTTGCTTAGAAGAGGGTGAGGCGGTGTGCAAACCTTAAGCACCGAGCACTTGGCAACCGGTCATGAGTGGA
>JAGVVM010015150.1:0-11919 GCA_019149425.1 Psidium friedrichsthalianum | reverse complement strand
GGGGGAGGGAGAGGATGGGGAGATTACATTATAAGAGGAAGGTTGGGGCGAGGGAGGGATTGAGGAGATTGAGATTTTCGGAGAGGGGGAGAGATTGGAGGAGAGGAGTGAAGGGAGGAGACATATAGGAGGAGAGGGATTTTAACAAAAGAGGGGAGAGGGTGGATAGGAGATGTGTTGAGAGAGGAGAGTACGGAGGGATGAAGAGGAGGGAGAGGTCTGAGAGATTTGAGAGATGTGTGAGAAGGGAGGAGATTGAGGATTTTTGTTTTTGGTTTGAGAGAGATGATGAGGAGAGTTCGAGGAGGAGAGAAGATTGAGGTGAGAGAGAGAGGGAGATACATACTTTTACGATAGCGAGGATTACTGAAGAAGGATAGATTACATGAGGATACCGAGATGATACATGAGGGATTTGATTTTGGGTTTGAGAGGAGGAGGAGGGAGGGGGGGGTAGAGTGAGGGAGAGAGAGAGAGAGGAAGGAGGAGGTTGAGGAAGAGGAGAGATTGAGCGGAGTGGGGTAGATGGGGAGGGAGAGGAGAGAAGATTTAAGGAGGATGAGGGGGAGAATAGGAGGAGGTTGAGGAGAGATTACATGGAGGAGGATGATGATGAGATGGAGAAGGAACGGGGATACATATGGTTTGTTGATTTTTCAATATGAATTTTGAATTATGTGGAGAGGAGAGGAGGAAGACGGGAGAAGCAGACAAGGTTAAACGTGGTGCTTTTGTGCTTTGCTATTTTATTTTTCGTCTTTCTTCCATTATTTATTTTAGATCATGACTGATTTACCACTTGATTCTTGGATTATATGATGTATGTGTTTTATTTTTTTATTTCTTCATTAAATATTTTAAAAAGCCAATATATCATTTATTTGACTTTTCTATTACTAATTAATATTAATGGATTTTATATTGGACTTTCTTGCTTTTTTAGAGAAAATTTTTGTTTTGAGCTTTTAGTTTGAGCTTTTTTCTAGAAATAGAAAAAAAAACTTCTTTTTTGGCTTTTTAGGAAATTTTTTTTTAGAGGGAAATTTTAGGAAAATCAAATTCTTATTTTAAAAAAATTTTGCTTTTTTTTAGAAAATCAAAGAAAAAAAATTCAATATTTTAAAAAAAATAGGTTTGTGGTGTTATGAGATTTCGAACGAGGATTATTAAAAGAGAGAAAATTTAAAAATTTTAAGGAAAAATTTATTTGATGAGTTGGTTTTTTTTGGTTTTTAGATTGATTTGTGATTTGGAAAAGGAAAAATGGAATAAAAATTAAAATAGGAAGAGATGGTTTTTTTTTGTTTTTTGGGTTTTTGTTGGTTGTGTTTTTGTTAAGAAGATTAGAAAGAAAGGGAAGAAGGGGAAAAGGATTGGGTTGTCTTTTTTTTTGATTATTCCAAAGTAGTAAACGCTAAAATATAAATGTAGAATTTATGGAGTAGTTATGTCTTAAGTGTTGCAAAAGAGAAGAAAAAAGAAAACAGAAGAAGAAAGAAAAGAAAGGAAAGAAAGAGAAAACAGAACGGAAAGAAAGAAGAAAGAGGAGAAGAGAAGGAACAAAAGAAACAAGGGAAGAGAAGAAAAAAACAGAAGGAAAGAAAACGAACAGAAAAAAGAAAAAAGAAGAAAGAAGGAAGAAAGAGGAAGAAAAGATAAGAGAAAAGAAAGTAAAAAGGAGAAGCGAAAGAAAGAAAAGGAGAAGGAAAAGAAACATGAGAAGAAAAAGAAGAAAAAAGAAAAAAGAAAGGAAACGAAAGAAAAAGGAAAGAAAGAAACAGAACCCTAATTGAAAAATGTTATAGGTCGATGATATTTATTTTTATGATTGCTTTTTGATGACTCTATGGTTTTTTTTAATTTGTAATATTGTTTTGGGGGTTGAGTGATGGCTCTTTTGTTGTTGATTTTTATTAATTGCGTTTGTCTATATACTTTTAATGGTTGTGTTTTTCAAAATTCAATTTACCTCTACTCTATATGGAGTTATTGGACCATGGGTTAATTTATTCATGTTAAAAACAAGAGATTTTGAGGGTTTTTTCTAGACCTTGAGGATGTATTGTTCTATACACACGGACCTCCTTCCACAGGTATAGGTATTAGGGAAATTGGGGGCCCCCTAGAGACAGGAAGGTAATGTTAAGGTTATGGGAGAAATTGGGGGCAAAAAATTGGAATTGGGGGGGCCCTACCTAGAGAAAGGGAGGAGGAAGGAGAGTCTTTTCCTGAGATATTGGGAGCAACTGAGCACCTTGAAAGGGGTTATTTTGTTTTTACATAGATTTTCGCAAGGGAGAAAAGAAAAGGAGAAAGTGGAAAAATGGTAATTTAATTTGAAAATTTGAATCGTTGAGATATCACATTCTTAATGAAATGAATTTGGAAAAAGAGTGAGATATGTGTGAAAGGTTGGAAGACTATTTTCTCTATTTGGAAATCTTAGATAACGATAATTGATTTACGAAAGAGTCTCATCCCAAGTTAGAACTTATGTGGGGAGGACGTGGATAATTTTGGATAATTTTTATTTTAAAATTAGTCTTCAATTCACCAACCATTTAATGTGGGAAGATTGGTGTGTCCATTTATTTAGTTTCTGAGTGAGGAGCGTCGTAATGGGAGCCATGATGTACTAAAGTGTTTTACAATTCTCCTGTACGGAGAAAAATTAGAATAGTCATAAACCACCTTGATGTGAAGGATTTCCATTTGAATTTGATGAATGTGAGAGCAAGACGTGCTATTTATTTCGTATATTTATAGATGATTACACTTGATTTGGATATGTTATTTTTTATTTCTCATAAATATAAAGCATGACTTGCTTAGAGAAATTTTTGAGCTTTTAGAAAATCAATTTTAAAAAAATATTAAGATCCGATCGAGATTAAGAAAATTTATTTGATGAGTTTAGATGATTTTGTGATGAAAAAGGAATAGGAAGATGGTTGATTATTCCAGTAACTCCTAAATAGAATGGAGTTGCAAAGAGAAGAAACAGAACCCTAATGAAAATTGTTAGGTCGATGATGACTATGGTTAATTTGCTAATTATCTTTTGGGGTGATGCTTTGTTGATTGCTGTCTATATACTTAATGGTGTGTTTTCAAAATCAATTACCTCTACTCTATATGAGTTATGGACATGTTAAAAACAAGATTTGAGTTTTCTTAGACCTTGAGGATGTATTGTCTATACACACGACTCCTTCCACAGGTATGGGAAATTGGGCCCTAGAGACAGAAGGAGTATTTTCATGAGATATTGGGAGCACTCAAAGGGGTATTTGTTCATAGATGAGCAAGAAAGTGAAAATGTAATTGAATTTGAATCGTGAGATATCACATTCTTAATGAATGAATTTTTGAAAAAGAGTGAGATATGTGAAGACTATTCTCTATTTGAAATCTTAGATAACGATAATGATTTTACTGAAGAGTCTCATCCAAGTTAGAATAATGTGAGAAGTGGATAATTTATTTTAAATTAGTCTCAATCACAACCATTTAATGTGAAGATGTTGTCATTATTTAGTCTGAGTGAGAGCGTAATGGAGCATGATGTACTAAGTGTACAATCTCCTGTACGGAGAATAAGTCATAACCACTTGATGTGAAGATTCCATCATTATCTAATCTGAGTGGGAGTATAATGGAGTATGATATACTAAGTGTACAATCTCTTGTACGGCGAACAAGTCACAAAAGCATTTTTCCGTTGATGCTTAGACAATAAAAGGGATGCTTTCGTGGTTAGTCTATGTGATCACTCCATAAGAAGTGGATGTGCCAGGGAATGTAAATGAAGTTCTAACTGGCCATCATAAGGAAAAGTGGATTTAAGCAATGGAAGAAGTTAGAGTCAATACTTGATATTTGTTATATAACTGGAATTGTGAATAGATACCAATCCAATCCAGGTCAAGCACATTAGATTGTCATCAAGAGAATCTTAAGGTATCTGAAAAGTACTGGCAATTTTTTTTGCTAAGTTATTATGGTTGAAATCTGCCCCTTAAAGGCTATACTGATGTTAATTGGGGAAGAGATTTAGATGAGATGAAATTTACCTTTGGATTTGTGTTCTTGCTATGTAATGGCGCAATATATTGGAGTAGTAAGAAGCAAACCTATGTAGCATTATCCACAATAGAAACTGATCTCATGGTGTGATGTCCTGAAATTTGAAATCCGAAATTGTAATAAAATTTGGAGTTTGGGGAAAAAGGATCAATTTTCGGATGCAAAAATTAAATTAGTAGGAGCGTCAATCCAAGTTTGAATCTCATTTAATCGTGCTGAAGAAAATTTTCCGTTTAAGTCATAAAATTTCTCAGTCGCATCGAACCAAATCGTGTCCAAATCCTCGTCGGGTAAATCCGAAAAATATCCCCATTCGTTGTGCAAAATTTTCATCGTATCCTAAATTTGCTAATTATATTCCCCCCCCCCCCCCCCCCCCAAATTTATGTGCTAAAGGACAAGAAAATTTAAAACTTAGGGTGACTTTTATTATTTCTTCTTCCCCCTTTTTCCGCTGGTGGCACCCCCAAATTTTTTCCCCAATGTCATTCTGACACTCTCTTTCCCTCTCGTCTTTTCGGCTGAATAATAATATTTGTTTCCCCACTTTCCCTCTACTTTGGCTAACCAAACATCTCTTTCTTAGTTTCTCTCTCCCTCCCGCATTTTTGTTTCCTTCTACCGAAAACCTTATGCAAAGAAAACAAGCCATCATCTTTCCCCATGCAAGTCAGTCTGCCTGTTCATCATTTTTTTGCAGCCGCCAACTTTTCTGAACTCCTACCATTCATGCAAGAGTCTCCATCACGTCTCCTTCTTCAGCTTCTTTCTTCTTCTTTTCTTCTTCCTTCAATTTTCCTTCAACTAGACTGCTGCTGCTGCTAGTTCTGCTCGCCTACTGCTACTGTTGGTTGCCACGCCACTGCCGCCTGATGCTCTCCAACAGCAGTCGCTACACCGCACTCAACCAACCATGAGACACCACTAGTTGCTCACTTGTCTCCGTTGAGCTCCCCTCTAATGTTGCTGTACCACCCTCGCAAGCTCACAGCAACACCTCCACCCCCAGCTTGCCTGACTGCTGCTCCTCCTCTCATCGTCAAACATCCAGCTCATCGCCACCAACATTGCATAGCCTCCAGTCGACTAGCTGCCCCGCTGCCCTTTGTCACCCTCAGTTGCGCCATCACCTCAGCATGCCACTTCCACCGCCAACCTCCAGCTCGACCTAGCTCGACCCGAGCTCCCCCTCTGTTATCCAGCTCTCCGTTGGCCACCAGCTATCATGCCATCACCACCCTCCTCGTCTTGCAGTCACCATCCAGCTATTCAAGTAAGCTACATCGTCGCTGTCCAACTGAGTCGCCATCTACTCGTCATTCGACTATCGAGCTCGCCAGCTGTCGCCATCGCTCGCTGGAGTCCATTGCCACCGATCAAGATCGGCCCGCATTGCATTTCGTTGCCAACGCACAGTGAGTCTGCCTCTAATCCTTGGCTAAGGCGTTAATTTTATTTGGGATTAAATTAATAAATTAATTAATTTAATTAGGTGTTCGAGTAGTTTAATCATGGTTGGATTAGCTGGAGACTGGGTTTAGGTTAAATGACCACGATTAAATAAGTTAGATCGAGTATTGAAGTAGTCAGTAGCTAGTCAAAAATTTGATTGACCGATTCACTGAATTTGTGATCGCAAGCGAATGATGGGCTAGAGTCGAGTGATCGATAATTTGTTTGACCGATTAATTGGTAGGTCGGTAGCCATGGGTGATTATTTAAATTTTAACAGTTATAATTTATGGTGCTATTGTTATCATCGATGGGTTGAGGTTAAGACTGACATTTGACCGCTAAATAATTAGAATGAATCCTGTTTGATCGATTAAGAAACCGATTAATTGTGCTCAGTTGGAAAATTATGAATTGCCTGATTTTATAATTCTTGAAGGTGGTGACATAAGGGTCTCAAAATCTGTGCCAGTCATATGATCCGTGCCAGTCGTACGGTATTATCATGGTAGTTTCGTGTTGTGCTAGTCGTACAAATCCTATAGACTATCAAAAAGCACTGTCAGTTATAGTACTCTATCACACCAGTGGTGTGCGATATCCTTGATAGTTCCGTGTCGTCCCAGTCATACAAATTTTACAAACTATTAGGAGACATTGCTAGTCGTAATGTTAAGTCACACAAGTCGTGTGCAATGAACCTTGTAACCCCCAATAAATTGATTTCAAGAGAAGACTTGAGATTCGCTAGTATTTTGTAAAATATTGGTTGTTATGGTATATTATTAATTGGGACGCCTAAGCGAATCATCATCTTATCCAAGCTTAGGTGCTGTCTCACTGAGATTTATTTCTCACGTTGTTGTGGTTACCATTTTTCAGGTCAGGACTGATGTGGTGGCCAATTCGATTTGGAGCCCTGAACAACTAGCTATTCCACGTCGTGACACACCCGATTCCAGGCACGGACCTAGCCTAGAAGCAACACGTCACAACGATCTAGGTCGATGAGGGTGCTGACTACCTAGTAGCTCACATTTATAAGGCCTGGTTCCTTCGTGAGGATGATCTTCTCTTTGGCTAGCTCTATGGATTTGAGGGGCCGCCAAACCCAACTCCTCACATCCCTGCCTGGGATTCGATGGATCTTGACATGCTCGACAGGGAGATCATGGATCCCGAGCCCAACATCGAGGCCAATCTTCCCGTAGAGTCCGACTCGTCCATCGAGACCAACCCCTCCGAGGCCTCTAATGACATTCCCATGTCTCCTTAGCTTTAGGAACATGTTGGTTCCTTTTTTATTTTTGGAGAATATGGATGAGGGTGGAGTAGCCACTCTTTCGGGAGTAGATGATTAGCTAACCCTTCTCGACCCACCTATTTTTTTGATGATTTTAGGGAGCCACCTTGAAGAATGGGGTTGTATTTATACTGATTAGCTCTGTAGGGTTAGTGATTCTCTACTCATTGATATATTAAAAATATTCGGCTAAATTAATGGAATGTCACACTTTTCTATCCCTATTTGTTTAATTGTCTAAGAGTATTAACAACGTTTTCGCATGCATAAAATTTTTGGTTTGGTCAATAGTGTACTTGGGACGCTATTCTTTTCGACCTAAGGCGTTTTGATAAGGATGGCTCGTGCCTGAGGATCGGGGCGTGACACATGGTGTTATTAGCATCAATACAAGAGGGTATTTGGCTAAAGAGATGCTTGGGTTAGTGAGGTATTGCTAAGGATACCACAAGTTTAATTATTGGTTAATTGTAATAGCCACGTAGTAATATCTTACACTAAGGATCCATTACAAGATTAAACATATAGACACAGAGTATAATTTTTGTGAAAGATATGATTGTATAGCTTGCATTAAGGATCCATTACAAGATCAAACATATAGACATGGAGTATAATTTTTGTGAAGAAAAACCAGTTACGATTTTTTAGTGTAGGATAGAGGCTCACATCCTATTTCGAAAGAGCAGTATCAATACTCACTTTTGTTGTTTGTCTAAGTCTTCCCTAAGGTATAATGTTCTTACACCAGTAGGTTCTTGTGTTGATTTGACTTGCGCCACACTGTCCTATTAAGTCTGACCCATCATTCAGATAGATGGAGGTGAGCTAATGAGCTCGGATATTAATGAACTTTATCGAAGAGTTATCTATCAATGGTTGGGTTAGAGGGCGCAAGCGTACTTTCCAAGTTAGCGAGTCAAGCTATGGCAAGTTAGTCTTCAAGCTTTAGACAATGCTACAGTTACTATGCTTATCGGCTCATACCATCGCCACCTATAGATATAGATAGGAGGTACGTGAGGGTAGCTTGCTTCTCTTCTCCTAGGCTTCCTACACATGCTGGATGAAGACTTTGAAGTGGGAAAACACTCGGCCCAGTAGGTGAACATGCCAGGCTCCGGCTCTATGCACCTACTGACACCTTTCGATCTCCACATCTAATTCCAAAGGAGCTGTACCATACACAAAATAAATCAAATTGTGTAGGCTTTCCCATTTTCTATCACTACTATCATTCGAATATATATGGCTGTATGAAAACATGTGAAGGTACAAAATATATCTATGCATAAAATAATAGCAGATCCTATGACAGAGTTAATTCCCAGATATGTTTCCTTGATCATGTGTTGATGAAGGATGTTCCCTAAATTGAAATCTCTAAAAGTGCGTAAAAGTTGGAGTACTAAATATTTATATTTCCCAAAGTTCATAGTTAAAGGTATTTGTTATCATTATTGATGCCTATGAGTTTGTATGACATTTATGCATATTAACGCTTAATGCATTATATTGCGAAGGTATGTCGGACAGATAAGAGATTAGCCCACTCACACTAGTAGTTGCCTTTATTTACTGTGTGATAAATTGAGATGAGATAATTTTAAGGTTATTATCTGGGTGATAATTGATAGCTTGAGTTTAAAGTATAGATGTTGCATCAACAAAGCGTTAAGATGAGGACATATTATTTATTCTATCCGAAAGTGAAATAGCCCACATATTTTAGTTTATCTGTCTTTAATGTCAGATGTGAGTTCTAATGGATTTTTTTCAAAGAGAGTACATTTGTGAACTCAAGTTAGATATTGAGTATATCTAAACTATCATCTGTATGTTATTAAGTGAAAAGACATACGTTTCATGGGAAATGAGAGAATATTGTAATACGTATTTCATTCTACATAAGCATGAGACGACCAATAAGAGTTGGCAAAAATTTTGATCTCAACTTTCGAACCATGTGAGACTCTTGAGGATAAAATTCCTCAAATTTGTCCTCTCATGACTCTTACTTATTTTCAAGATTTCTATTCAGTGTACGCTCTCTTAGAGTGTTACCAATGGTCATGAAATTGATTCGATCTAATGGAACATTTCTAGAAAAGCAAGTTGAACTGAAATTGAGAGGTTTAAGGAAAGAGAAAGATCAATTTATTTTGATATCACAATCTATCTTTGTGTTCATAGGTCAACCAATTATGATTATTGGAGTTTAACCATGATTGTGAATACAATGCATATAGAATGCTTAAAGAGATCAAGAAAGATGTGACATAAATATGAATGATTAATCTAGGGTGCTATATACTACATCTACTTTGCGTTAATGTGCCCATTTTGAGCTGCTATATACTCCCAATGGATGTATGGCAACAAGCCCTCATAGTATGCTGGTTGCACAGATTATTTGTAGATATGAATCTTGTAAAGAAGAGAGTATTATGGATAGTCAATCATGAGCGAGTGGAAGATGTTTGGTTATATAGATGGGTGAACCGCCCAAGATGGGCTAACCTAGCCCATTACCCATCCAAGAGTTAACTACCAAGGTAGTTACTCCTTTCATACGTGACAATGTTTCACGTCGGTTCTCACGTTCAAGAGCAAGAGCGATTTTTTCTTCTACAGTGAAGAACATATAGAAGAATTGTAAGAGAAAATTGACGTCAATCCCCAATATCAAATGAATTAATAATCTGTCGAGGGACTGCTAAGGGTACATTTAATCTATGGACAAGTCGAAGTGCGTTCATTCTGTGGTGTACTTCTCTAATCAGTGATACAAGATAATTCTAGGGCTTATTAATTCTAAGTAATTCCACTGTGTATGTATTGATATTAGTTTCCATCAGAACTAGAAGCCCACAAATATAACTGAGTTTCATAGATGTTTCATCTCAAAATGTTGTTTAGGCTAAGGATTGAAAATACTAAAAGAACCATCACTAGAGATTAGTAAGATGATACCTTAATGAGATTTTCCTATAAATAAGGCTGGTCTATGCGAGGTTGGATAGAAAATCAAACTATTCTACGACAGCGCTTAAACCTTGCTTCAATAGAACCATGAAATCGGTGTCCATTTTAGACCTGCTTGTAACCCATGGTAGTGTTTCCAAGCAAAAGATCAACCAAGTTTATGTACGAGTCCTTTTTAAAGACTTCACAGTTTCCCCAAACGTAGCTTTCTACAAATGACTGTGGCAACGAGCCTATTAATGGGATTAAGTGTCACGTTGAAGGTTCAACATTAGAGGTAGTCGATCCTCCTATGAAGCGAATTGTATGGGAAGAGCAGATTTATTGGCGTGTGTTGGCTTCAATTCCATAGGAGGATTTCCATTTGTATCAACGGGGAATAACTCAACAATTTGACTAGTAAAGGAGGAACTAGATTTGGCATCGTGATGTTACTTTGACTGTGGGCAAATCAGAGAGTGACAAGCTGCATAATACAGACAAATCAATGTAGGCACCAGAAGGTGGATAAGGGCTATCGGGTCATCTATGACCCGGCATGTCCGGGATAGGGGTATCTATAACTTGAATTCGACATGTCGGACAATGGCAACTCTTCAGGTGGCTGGTGTATGAAGGCAAAAATCCGGAGGCATGGTGATTACGCGATATGTGGAGGTCCACTCAAGGCGGAGCCAGGGTGGCGGTCGATGTTCTTCTAATGGCACAGTTCTAGGATTTTGGAGGCTTCCTGAAGGACTATGGGACTTACGGTATACCGCTCATGCAAGCAACCAGACCCAGCTATGGATAACTGTCAAGGCGGTTATGTTTTGGAAAATAAAAGATCTCATGTCTGTTGATTGTGGAGAATAATCTCCTTTTCTCTCTCCATCATTAACGTCAGTTATTCCATGACATTTTTAAGAACGACCCTCACAGAACTTTCCCTAGACTCTTACAATAACACTCTTTCATTGAAGCATTCCCAGTGCAAAGTCAGCTCTTAACCCGTGAAAATTAAGGTACGCTCCGATTCCGTGACGTATTCTTCGATCGGTGTTTCAACTATTCTAGGCTTGATTTTTCGCTACGATTTTTTAGGAATTAGTTTTCTTCATTGTAATCAGAGTGTAAGAGTTGTTGATTCTTGATTGCATGTTTTGATTTGCATTGAATTTCTTTGTCGAAATTGAAAACGGTGTCGAGCATTTTTTTTCGTATTACTGTTCATGAAGATTTTATGCTATAGATAAAAATATTTTTTTAATCTTTCTTGATAGAATCGAAGTGCTCATCGATATGAGAGTTTTGATATATTATTTGTCATGAACAGAGGTCGGATGTGGCCGCCGGAAGCCGCTGCTCTTTGGCGGCAGTTTCCTTAAAAAACATAATAACAAAAAAAGGGGGTGAGGTCGCCTTGTCGGTCGCAACTAGGACGCGATTAGGACGCGACCAGGTCGCGACCAGGACATGACCCAGGCCCCGCGGGCCGTGACCAGGACGCAACTAGGCTGTGACCCAAGCCCCGCAGGCCGCGACCAGGCTGTGACCTAGGCCCTGCGGGTTACGATCCAAGCCGTGATCAGGTCGCGACCCAAGCCTCTGGGCCGCACAACCAACGCAAAGCCATTAGCCCAAGACCCGTTTGACCCGTTGACAAAAAAAAAAGGTCTAACTTTAGGGACTTGCTGGCATTTAATTACCGTGTTTCTTTTAATTAATTACGATGTGTTTGTAATTATTGCTTAAATGATGGATTTTAGCAATCCACTTTGTTCCGCATCATTGCAAGAATAATGTCATCAAGACCAAGACCTAGTACAAGATGGTACAAGCATAAAATGCAAACACTACAAGGAGAGGTATACGTTAGCTAAGGTGAGAACGTAATAGGAAGATTGAGGATTACGCATTATAGATGAGATAATAATAGTGATATTATATCTCATGTAAAGATGGTCAACGATATGATCCAAGAGATCATATAGAAAGGGCAAGAAATAAGTGCTGAAATGTGTTTTATGCACCGAGGAACACCATCTCTAAGGAATGGCATGGGATGATGCATCGGATAATGGCTGGGCACGCACGTACAAGAAAGAGTTCGG
>JAGVVM010015147.1:0-10979 GCA_019149425.1 Psidium friedrichsthalianum | reverse complement strand
TATATTCATGGGCCGGCAGGTATGCACTAGGTATCAGGCCACCGGAATATGGGGAATTTTGTCCCAAAATATGTTTAAGTAAAAAAAAAATAGCCAAATCACTGAAAATTAAAATCCTGCTTCATTTCGGACCCCTTTTTTTTTTTTTTTTTTTTTTTTTTTTTTTTTTTTTTTTTTTTTTTTTCAGGCCACCGGAACGGAATTTTTATTTTTCCTTTTTTATGTTAAAAAAAACCCAAAAAAATTTTGAAAAAATTTCCTCGCTCAGTTCGGACCCCTTTTGAAAATAGATTTGACGTTTGGTTGGTGGGAATGAACGAAATGGTAGGAGAAGTCGTCGGATTGTAGCTGATGTCAAAGTGTGGGCCATCTCACTCCAGAACCTTCATGGAGCAGCTTCATGAAATTGAGAGTGAGAGCGACGTTTCCTTGCCTCGAAACTTCCTATTGTGGACTGATCCCTTTGCAATTTTCAATAGATAGTCTTTTGAAAACAAGAAACCAATGCGTTAACAACAAGTAGATTTTTCTTTATTGTGATATAGTATTAGTACATGCATAAAACATACAGTCAGTCAATATTGCAAATAAATAAATATCGGGATTTATTTCCGTTAGACGTTTCTGGAGTTAGCGTCGAACAAATATTGGAAAAGACAAAAGTACTTGTGATATGAGTTCATCTTCCTTGTAAACTCTCACCACAACTAATCTTGACATATTGCAATTGTCATAATTGATTTTGTCAAATCTTGTGACTTAAAAAATAATAATGCTCTTGTACATCCCGGAAAAAATGTTTTGCGAAGGAACATAGAAAATTCGATTTGTGCCAATTTTCCTCGCTTGTTTTTTTTTTTCTTTCGTTTTTTGTTTGTGGAAATGATCAATTCCTTGAGGACAAGAAGACTACGTATCAAACTCAAGGAGTAGCCTTTTGAATTCAGATGTCGAATTGACTCTGCAAGAAGAGAGTCTGCGGCTTGAGCCATTGCGCACAAGAAATGGAACTGGCACGGGAAGGCAAGTTCCCTTGTATTTCTTAATATTACGAATCCCACCTTTAGCCATCCCATCGCTGAGAAATTTCTTGGAAGCTTCATTTGAGTTTCCTCGCTGCAAAGAAAGTCAAAACGAACTAGTCCAAGTCCAACCACGATTTGGAAATGCAGGCAGAGGATGGGATGACAACAACTTGGAATTTCCTTAATTAACAAGTAAAGCATGATTACATGATGCTACCTTAGTTGATGATGAAAGTACAAGAAGATAGCAGTCATTGCATTGGGGGAAAAGTACTACAGACAGATCATACAAATGAAAGTGAAGCGGAACCACATAGAGTTTAGGAAGAGATGAACATCGAGCTAAACTTGTTATTGAAGGTAAAAGGCAACAGTGATGACGTAGCATTGGCATGCCATTCATGGAGCAATCCCCTGAGGAGAAGGAGAAGGAGGGAAGAGTAGTACGGAGTTGAGTCATACTCACTTTGACTCCAACAACTCCTTGAACTAGGGTCCCGCTGAAGAAACTGGCTTTCCAGCATTCGAACCACTTCAGACATCTCCGGTCGAGCAGATGCATCCCATCGTGAGCATGACAATGCCAATCGAACCAGTTGCTCTGCTTCTTCTTCCACGTAATTCCCCTGCAAATTGGGATCGATCACCCTTTCCAACTCGTTCTTGTTCAGAAAATCACCAATCAATCCTCAAAACTGGGATCTTCTTCAGACGCCAATATATCAAGTTCTGAAATTGTGCGTCCGAGATGAGCTCGAGAAGCATTTTCCCGTATGCATAGACATCGTTCTTCAGTGTGCACTTACTTGTTCGGATGAACTCGGGGGCAATAAACGCAACTGTGCCACGGACGGGGGCGTCGACGTAAACATCTTCGTAGCGATGACAGGATAGAGTTTGGGAGCCAGAATCAGCTGACCCGAGGGCCACTCAATAGTCCCTTCCTCTACATTTCCCTCATGCATGATCATGGCATGCGAAAATCCTCCTATCAGGGCCTCAAAATGCACATTCAGCAGTATATTTGACGCGCAGATGTTGCGATGCATGATCTTAATGTTACCTTGATTGTGAAGGTGTGCAAGGCCCCTCGCTACTCCCAAGGCTATCCACTTGCGAGTAGTCCAATCGAGAGGTCGGGCAAACCGATCTGGTCTCTCTCTAAGATGGTGAGATAGGGTATTGTTGATCATAAAGGGATACACCAGGAAGAGCTCTTTCTTGGTCCTGCAAAAGCCCCTCAGGCATAGCACGTTTGGGTGCGCCGAATTGTGTTTCCCACTTTCATTTCTTCTTCAAAAAACTCTTTCTCGGTAGATCGACACAGTTCGACCTCTTTACTGCCACTAGCGAACCATCAGCCAAGCGCCCCCTATAAACCTTGCCGAGCCAAAAGTCCCCCACGAAGTTGTTGCTGCTAAAGTTGTCAGTGGCGACTCGGAGCTCCTTTAGAGAGAAGCTTTTAGGAGGTGTTTGATCGCCGTCATCAGACTCGGTAAAACTGAAGGTTCGGAGATTGAACACCATCTGTAAGAGTGGATTGTTCTCGAGCACAAATGGATCGTATAAGCTGGATGGTTTTTCTCGATTGCTTGTACCAGACACAGCTTTCTTATTACTCAAAGACGGGATTGTGCAGGTCTTCCCGACGATTGCTTCTGGTCGGTGTGAATGAATGAAAGGGTCGGAAAAGTCGTTGGTCTATGAGCAGGTACGTGGAAAGAGATAGCCAGAGAGGTTTCATTGCCGGGAAGCTTCCTAAATTCTCCGATTATTATTGGATTCCAAATCTGAGGAGCACTAGTCCTTCTTCTTTACTACATGAGCTGTACGCTACCGCTCCATTTATTTCAAAAAAAAAAATTGAAAAATATTTTTTGCCTATTTCTGGCATTTAGAGGGTGAAAAATATGTGAATTTTTTTTTTGTCAAAGAAAAATACGTGGTCAAAGAAAATATTTTTCAGTCAATAACAAATTTCCTTTTAAAAGTGAAGAAAATGATTTCCTTTTTTTAAGAAATGTAAATCATTTTCATACTTCCTTTATTTATACTTATTTTTTTACTTTGTTTTCATTATTTATTTATTTTGTAAAAAATCGAAAATCTTATATTTTGGATTTTAGATTTTCTTTTTTTATTATTTTTTATTTTTGATTTGTTGATTTTTTCTCTTTTTTTCCTTTTTCTTTTCTCTTCTACCTACATCTTCCTCCTTCCCCCAAACCACTGCTCCTTTTACCTCCTTCTTCCTCCTTCCTTTAGACCGCCGCTCCTTCTTCCGCCGGTCCGCCGCTCCATCCTCTTTGCTCCGGCCGCCCTGGGATGGCCAAGACTCGACCCGGCGATCTTGAGCTAGCTTAAGGCTGGCGAGTCATGAGCTCGCCAAATCCAAGTGACCTGGAGCTCAACCATGGCCGGCGAGCTTGGGGCTTACCAAATCAACGAGCCTTGAGCGCGGTCGAGGTCAATGAGGCTCAGATAGCCGCTCCTTCTTCCTTTAGCCTTTGCTCCGTCCTCCTTCCTTTGGTCGCCCTATTATCACTTTCCGAAAAAATAACTTTCTCGAAATATATTTTCGAGAGTGTCGCATTTTCGTAAAACAAACGGAGAATACATGGAAAAGCTATCAACTTTTGGGTATCCTTAAAGATCCATACTTCTGATTACTCATATTTGGAACACGTTCGTTATGTGTCAATTGATCATATAGTACAAACATGAAATATATAGTCAAGCGAACAAATTAATAAAAATTGGGATTTATTCTATTAGATCTTCCTAGAATTAGTGTTGAACTATTCTTGGAAGAGACAAATGGACTTGGCATGAGTCCCATCTCCCTTCACTAAATATATTCTATAGGATGTATAAGAATATTATTATTTTATAAAGTCACAAGATTTGACAAAATCAATTTTGACAATCGTAATGCGTCAGGAGCAGTTGTGCAGAGATCCATGCGGACTCCTTTCATTATTCTTTATATAGAGTATAAAATATTCAGAGCCATAAATGTTACCATAGTAACGTACCAAAAGAATAGTTTTGTCAGACATACTTTTCCTTGTAGACGGCTCTGTACAACCGAAGAAATCTGTTCACAATCTACTCCATTTTCAGTTGTAGTAGTGTGGGTTGTATTGGGCGCATATGCATTGAGATTTATGGGACAAAGGGCTAGGAACTCAACGCCGCCGTTCGAGTGCTCTCGAACAACTTAGAGCCGAGACTTCCTTCTACTACGAAAATGATGACGGGTAAAGCATATAACATATGTCACAAAACAAAGATCATACCAACATAAGTGGAAACAATATAGGGAAGGAAAACCCAAAAGCTGAGATTGTGGAAGACAATGGTGGTCAAGATTTTAGCATATGCCCAATGAGAGAGGAGGAGAAGGGGGGAAGGAATAGTAAGGAGTTGAATCACACTCACTTCCACTCCAATTGCTCCCGCTGCTAGGATCCTGCCCAAGCATTTGGCTTTCGATCATCATGACCACTTCTGACATCTCAGGTCGGACTGATGGACCGCCACCTGCACACGACAATGCTAGTCGGACTAGCTGCTCTGCTTCTTTTTCCACGTACTTCCCCCGCAAATTGGGGTTGATCACCCTTCCCAACTCCTCCGTGTTCATAAGTCGACCAATCCATTGCGCCAAACTGAGATTTTTATTATACTCGGACACATCAAGTTCTAAATATGGCTGTCCAGAGGTAAGCTCAAGGAGTATTATACACCAAACGCGAGACCTCTTGTCACTCCCAATGCTATATGCTCGCGTGTCATCCAATGGAGAGGTTGGATGGACCGATCCCGTCTGTGTCTGCGATGATAAGCTAGGCTGCGGGTGATCATGGAGGGATAGACCAGTAAAAGCTCTTTCTTGGTCTTGTGAGCAGCTTCGTGGAAAGAGAGAGGAGAGAGATTTCATTGCCTCGAAGCTTCCTAAATTGGCATGATTCTCCTAATATTTTTGGATTCCTACACATTGAAAAATCCAAAGTTGAAGAGCACTAGTGCGGGCCTCACCGACGACTGCTTCTGGTCTGTGAGCAGGTTCGTGGAAAGAGATAGCGAGAGAGGTTTCATTGCGGGCTTTTTACAAAAAGGGGTCTAAAATTTTTAATTTTTACAAATTTGGGTTTTAAAAAAAAAAATTTACCAAAACGGGGCTTGTTCGGCACTTAAAGTGCCGAACGGAGCTTGTTCGGCTCTTCAAGAGCCGAACAAAGGAAGGGGGGGGGGGTGGGGTGAGGTTAGGAATTTTTTTTTTTTTTGATATTTTATAAATATGAATATTGTATTTAAAATTACGAAAATATCTAAAAATTAGTTTTTAACCCAAATTGGGTTTCTCAGGCTTAGGTAAAGCTTTCAAATATGATTTTTCAATTTTATAGTTTTTTATTTTCTAATAATTTTCTTTAAAAACTTGATAAGAAAATCAAGAAAAATGAAAAAATTGAAAAATCAACTTTAGAGACCTTGGCCAACCATAGGGAACCATTTTTGAAAAAAAATAAATTATCATATTTTTCGCATTTTTAGTATTTTTCTGAAAATATAAAAATACTTCAAAATTAATAAAAAAAAATAGCATTTGAGGGAAAAAAAAGTGTTCACGAAAAAAAAGTCAGTATTTTAAATGGAAATTTATTTAAAACAAAATATTGGCAATCTTTCTGTATTTTTTAGGCCACGAAATCTTTTTTTTTTTTATTTTTGGATATTTTGTTATTATGGATAAATTTGTAAAAATTACGAAAATTAAAAAAAATTATTTTTCTTCCAAATTGGATCCTCAGGCTTCACTAAAGCTTCTGAATATGAATTTTCGGCAATTATAGATTTGTTGTTATAGATATTCTATTAATTATCTTAAAAAAACTTGATTAAGAAAATCAAGAAAAAAATGAGAAAATTGGAATATCAATTTTGGAGACCTTGGCAAGAATAGGGAACCATTTTTGCACAAGAAATATATTTTCATATTTTTGCGCTTTTTTAGTATTTTTCTGAAAATAGAAAAATACTTCAAAATTAATTAAAAATAGCATTTTAGGGCAAAAAAAGTGTTCACGAAAAAAATAGTCAGTATTTTAAATGGTCCAACATGGAAGGTTTTTTAAATAAAATATTGGCAATTTTTTCTTAATTTTTAGGCCACAAAATCTATTTTTTATTTTCGATATTTTGTTATTATGGATAAATTTGTAAAAATTACGAATATTTGAAAAAATTATTTTTCTTCCAATTTGAAGAGCCGAACACTTCCTGCCGCACAAGGGGGGCCTTCCCCTTTATTTTCAACAAGAGGGGGGCCTCTCCCCCTTCCCCCCCCATTTTCAACGAGAGGGGGGCCTCCCCCATCCCCTCCCTTTATTTTTAACGAATTAGACCTCTCCCCCTCTTACTTTTTTCAGAAAACTAGAGGGGGCTCCCCCCACTTCCTCCTCCAGTTTTGGCAAGTGCCAAACTGGAGAGGTCCCCTACCAATTTTTTACCGTCTCCTCGTCTTTTTCCACGGCCCCCCTCTGCTCCTTCTTTTCCGCACGTTATCTCTGCCCTTTTCACGCGGCAGAGATTCGTCTCTATAATGAAAATTTTTTTATATAAGAATCGCTTAAAGAGCGAGATCTGAAGACACTTTGAAGAAAGAGAAACGGAGAACGTATCGAGAGAAAACAGAGAGAAGCCGAACGTGACGACTATCTTTGCTGCCACGGCGAGGACAGAGAATCTGCATTCATGGGAGCAACTCCGGCGAAAGATATGGTACGCAAACTCTGGCCGTCTCTCTTCTTTCTTCTTTCTCCTCGGTTGGCCAAGCTCCAACCATTCCTTTTTTTTTAATTCCTCGATCGCTGTTTTTCACAAAGATCGTGATTTTCTCTTCCATTCTATTAGAATTAGCTTGATCGATTTTAAAGACTGCACATTTTAAATGCCAAAAAATCCAAATAAGGTTCAAAGTCTACGCTGATTTTAAATTCTTGCAGGCGACTGTTTGCCTACACTGTGGGGACCGTGGCTTTGAAGAAATTTTGATCTATTGTGATGGCTGCAAGAAATATGCCGTTCATCGGTAAGATCGCCATCGCACCCTTGCGCTCGTGTGCATGATGCAAGTGAATGCTCACCGTTAGAAATCTTGACTGTCCGCCTTTTTTCTCGTTTTTTTTTTTCAGCTATTGCCTAGAAACAGTAATTTTCCATGGCGACGTTCTTTGGTTTTGCGAGGATTGTCAACCCGAGATTGGAAAGGCCGATACGAATGGGGAAGGTTGTACTCTCATGGGGAGCAAGAAGAAGAGGAGGACTAAGAACTGGAAGTGGACAAGGGTGAAGAATGGAAGAAAGAAGAAAATAGTCAAGGATGAGGAAAGAGAGACATCCAACTGTTTCAAAAATTTAAACTATTAGATGAATGTGACGTTTAATATTTAATTACTCCAACAGCATGAATAGTATTTGTTGTAAAAATTAACATCAAAGAGGTTCAAAGCTAAAACAAAAAATTCGATTTGTGTCTTCTTGGATAAAATGATAAAGACATATTTTCAATTTTCAATTGGATTCAATATGATGGACGGTCAAGTGGAAATCGTACTAAACATAGAGCTTAATTCCATTGAGGATATAAAGATATCAAGTGAAAGCTCGATAATTTGTCATTTTCGAAGGAATAAGGTGTTATTGTCCATGGAGTTGCCAAGCCTGAGGATCCAAATTGGAAGAAAAATAATTTTTTCAAATATTCGTAATTTTTACAAATTTATCCATAACAACAAAATATCCGAAAATAAAAAAAATAGATTTTGTGGCCTAAAAATTAAGAAAAAATTGCCAATATTTTATTTAAAAAACCTTTCCATGTTGGACCATTTAAAATACTGACTATTTTTTTCGTGAACACTTTTTTTGCCCTAAAATGCTATTTTTAATTAATTTTGAAGTATTTTTCTATTTTCAGAAAAATACTAAAAACGCGAAAAAAATATGAAAATATATTTCTAATGCAAAAATGGTTCCCTATTCTTGGCCAAGGTCTCCAAAATTGATATTTCAATTTTCTCATTTTTTCTTGATTTTCTTAATCAAGTTTTTAAAGATAATTAATAGAATATCTATAACAACAAATCTATAATTGCCGAAAATTCATATTCAGAAGCTTTAGTGAAGCCTGAGGATCCAATTTGGAAGAAAAATAATTTTTTAAATTTTCGTAATTTTTACAAATTTATCCATAATAACAAAATATCCAAAAATAAAAAAAATAGATTTCGTGGCCTAAAAAATACAGAAAGATTGCCAATATTTTATTTTAAATACCTTTCCATTTAAAATACTGACTTTTTTTTTCTTGAACACTTTTTTTGCCCTCAAATGCTATTTTTTTTTATTAATTTTGAAGTATTTTTATATTTTCAGAAAAATACTAAAAATGCGAAAAATATGATAATTTATTTTTTTTCAAAAATGGTTCCCTATGGTTGGCCAAGGTCTCCAAAGTTGATTTTTTAATATTTTCATTTTTCTTGATTTTCTTAATCAAGTTTTTAAAGAAAATTATTAGAAAATAAAAAACTGTAAAATTGAAAAATCATATTTGAAAGCTTTACCTAAGCCTGAGAAACCCAATTTGGGTTAAAAAATAATTTTTAGATATTTTTATAATTTTAAATACAATATTCATATTTATAAAATATCTAAAAAAAAAAAATTCCTAACCAAAAACCCCCCCACCCCCCCCCCCCCCCCCCCCCCCCTTCCCTTGTTCGCTCTTGAAGAGCCGAACAAGCTCCCGTTCGGCACTTAAAGTGCCGAACAAGCCCCGTTTTGGTAAATTTTTTTTTGAAAACCCAAATTTGTAAAAATTAAAAATTTTAGACCCCTTTTTGTAAAAAGCCCTTTCATTGCCGGGAAGCACTAGTCCTTGTTCTTTACTACATGGCTGTACATTACATGGAAAAGCTGTCAACTTTTTGTATCTTAAGATCCGTACTTCTATTTCTCGTACTTGATAGCATCCTCCTTGTAAACTCCTTGAACAGATATCTTGGCATAATAAGATTGCCATAATTGATTTTGCCGAACCTTGTGACTCAAAAACTAACAATGTTCTTTTACATAGTCAATCAAGTCTGGCAAGTGAGAAAGGGGAACTGCTTTTTTCTTTTAAATATAATACTTATTTATCTGTGAATAATGAATAATTTGGAAAACCTTCTTATTGAAACTGAACTCCTACAAGAATAAGGGAACTAACATGATGGTTGTCTATCTAAAAGATGCATTCTCAAGCATTATATCTCCATCTATATATTTGATAAACAATAATTTGGTTATAGCATTAGGTTCTAAAATCATAATTAAGAATATATATTTTCTCATACTAACAAACTAAGTCTCAAAAATCCCATTTCAGAGAGATATATCCCAACTATCTCAATTCATACCCAAAGATTCAGCTATAAAAACTCAAGTAAATAATAAAGTTAACCAGACCCAACTAGGGGAAGCTATTTCGAAGTCAAATCGTGCACTACGGGTGACAAAGACATCAAGACTGGCCAATCACAACAAGTAACAATTACCATGGCGAATGGCCACTCGCAAGATAAAATGTCTCTCGTCGTGTCTCTTTCTACCGAACTCGAATCAACTGGGTTTACTGTAAAAAGAACATCTCTCTTGAAGTACTAGAAGATCACTCGACTGAAAAAAAAAACAAAAGAACTAACAGATTTTAAACTTCACTATTGCTTGAGAGGGTTGCCGTTACGGGAAAGAGTTAGATTATTTCATCCACTATTTCTATTGTTGTCTACTCTGGTCAACTTCGATTGCTCTCTCCGCAACACTTTTTGTGCAGGTTGTCACCAGTGAGAAGAAAGGCTGCAGCAAATCTCGGGTTTGAACCCTTGCTCAGAGTGACCAACTTGTCTTTTTTATTCAACAACAATGTTCTTTGCAAATCTACTTAGCTGATTAAACAAGCTACATACTCGATAACAACAGGCTCTCTTACTTAATTCTTGTCTTTCGGCAAGATCTACTAGATCCGCGTTAGTTCACTGCAAATTGCATGGTGAGACAAGACTTCTCATACATTAAGAGCTACAACAGAGGTCTTCTGCAAATATTAAGGACGAACAACAAAAGGAAGACCCAAGGAGAAAGATGGAGTTGACCACATCTAGTGATTCAAGAAGAAGCAGGTGATGGATAGTTTCTTGGAAACTTAACTCCATGAAAATGGTGCGTCGTGTGAGGAATACTACAAAGTCTACCACCGAAAGGAAAACCTCCCACTCATTTATGAACCAAGGCATTGAGGAAAACAATTCAATGGTTTTCTAGGATACGCTTTACAAATTTGGGCTCACTCTATTCTACTTTTCAGATGAATCGTCAGGGGGCTCTATCTGGTGCATGTTGTGACATCCCGAATTTCGATTGTCTGTAAGATAAATAATATTAGATTTCGAGGATTGAGAGACAAATTTGGACATGGCCTGAAAGGCGTGAAATTGGCAGTTTGACTTCAGAGTGTCTAGAGGAAGGGCAAAATTGGAAATTGCCATCTCGCTCCCGTCTTATACTAGAATCCATGGCATGAGGATAAGAATATTTTTAGAGAGGCTAGAAAAATTTTACGACGAAATCTGGAGTAATTTTCCGATCACGATTGAGCCAAATCAGCACCAATTGAGCCCTGTCGGTCCTGAAATTTCACGAATTTCGAGAAATGTCTCGTCGGTCATCTTTTTGACCAATTTGACCAGCTTTGACCGAAAATAATTGAGGCCAAGCTTTATCAGTTCAAATTTCACTGATAGTCCAAAAATCAGTCAATTCGTTCAGCGTTATGTCGCTTTCGGTGAATAGTCACCGCCAATAATTATCCTTAAGATAATTATGGGTCAAACCACTCTCTCC
>JAGVVM010015144.1:0-11343 GCA_019149425.1 Psidium friedrichsthalianum | reverse complement strand
TTGTTCTCCATACAGGAGATTTTCGCTTTAGTGAAGAGATGGCTGGACTGTCTATTCTGCAAACCACTCGTATCCATACTCTTATCCTTGACACCACTTACTGTAACCCCAGGTGAGCAAGTGCTTCAGTGACTTTACCTGGCAGGCTGATTGCTTTTATATGTATGTGTCCAACGACTTCGATAATCTTCACCTTTTTTCGTATGATGAGAAAATCTGCTCATTATCACAACTTGAGGATTTTGTTTGTTTTATTGTTCATGATACTTAAATACTGACTAAAGTGCTCATCCCGCTACTGTACACAGTATGACTTTCCAAAGCAAGAGGCAGTGACCCAATTTGTCATTGAGGCCATTCAAGCTGAATCCTTTAACCCAAAGACTGTCTTCTCATTGGCAGCTACACAATTGGTAAGTCCTTTCTGCCACCATACCCCTGGTTTCTCTTTCTCTCCCAGCCTAGGTGCAATGGCTGTACCATGTACCTCTACTTGCTTAAAAGAAATGAAATTGACATCATCTTCTGCAAGTGAGTTTCCACTGCTTTCTTGCTCTGATTACTCGAACAAGCTGATTCCATTTTGTCATCATAAACTAGGGAAGGAGAGGCTATTCTTGGAGGTTGCTCGTGTGCTACATAAAAAGATTTATGTCAGTGCTGCAAAGCTGCGTATTATACAGTGTTTTGGGTACTCTGCGGAGGACATGCAATGGTTTACATTAAATGAAAAGGAAAGCCACATCCATGTTGTGCCTATGTGGACCCTGGCTAACTTCAAAAGGCTGAAGCAGATTTCTAGTCAGTATCTGGTGAGGGTTGAAGAATTGTCTCATGTTCTGCTAACAGTACTCAGTGAAGTTGAAATTCTATATAATTAGCCCATCTACCTCTGGTAGCAGTCCGAGTAAATAGTGAAGACTTACGTCAGCAAATTACTTTTGTTCACAGATTATAAAATAATTTCCAACTGAAAGTTGGGCATTGGTCTCTACTATATAGTAGTTTACATATCACACTTGTAGCATCGGTTTGTTGAGTTTCTAGTTCTTTCTTCTCAGTTCTTTGGAATTTTCAATTCACATGTACACATTCCTTTTTCTCAATGTCAGGGAAGGTATAGTCTTATTGTTGCCTTTACTCCTAGTGGCTGGACTTTTTGGTAAAGGAAAGAAGAAGTGTACGGGCAGAAGGTGGCAGCAGGGAACCATCATAAGGTGACGTTCTAGTGATATTGAATCAAAGATTCTGAAATTAAGCCCTCAAAGGCCTAGTCTATTTGTTGAAAAAGGTCATGGTTATCTCTTTACATGAAACTTTGGCTATTGTTTGGCTATTGCTTCATGTCTCACCAATGATGTCCAGCTTTACTTCTCGAGACGTTATTGGTTTGAAAGTATTCCTGAACTGCAAAAACCAACACATCCAGATTCCTTTTTCTCCCTAGAAAACTCAGAAAAATGTTTGTGCGAATGAAATATGTTTGATACAGAAAATTCTGTTGTGGGACTTAGTCATTGTGGCAATTTCACTAGTTCGTCTCTGGGTCCTCTCTCTGGTTAACAATCTTAGTTGTCCGCGCTCGCTTAAAATTGCAAGGCTTTATTGATATCTTCTCTGGTGGTTTCTGTTTCAGGTATGAAGTGCCATATAGTGAGCACTGCAGCTTTTCAGAACTGAAAGATTTTGTAAAGTTCACATCACCTGACAGGATAATACCAAGTGTCAACAACGATGGGCCCGAATCTGCCAATTCGATGATTTCCTTGCTAACACCGTGACTTCTTGAGATATGATTCTTTATGGTAGTGCTGAAAAAATCCAAATTGGATATGCTCGGAAAATTCTCCCTAATGTCAACATGGATGAACATGACAAGGGATGAGATAATGGACTTGGCCGACGACTATCATCATAAAACAGAATAATGTGGAGATGTCTGGTGCCAACAGCAACAATAGCGAACACCAAGCAGTATTAAGTCTTCCCTCCAGGATGCCGCTCTGATGTAAGTAGATATAGCTCCTTATGAGTAGGCCATTGACCTCAAGGAAACTTGTTATAAAACGAAAGCATCAGCTGCCAAAATTCATCTCCATCTGTTTGCTGATTTATTTGACAGAGATGGGGGGTCGTCTTGTGTACAAAGAGTACTGATGCTGCAATGTTGTTTAATTGTTGCGGAAAATTCTTTTGGCTATGTTTTCGTTACTCCAAAATCCCAAGCGACAAATCCAATTGATGGGGACATGCATCAAGATAGATTTACATGCATCGACTGAGAATTCAGGCAGCAGCAGCTAGAGCACTGGAACAACAACGAAGTCTGTATGCAACTATAGAATCAGCTTGGCCGGTTCGATTCAACCCCGGTGTGGTCTCAGGCCCATTTTTTTGTTTTCTAGGCTAGTACTGGCATCAGAACTAGGAAAGTAGAATACCCAAAACTAATTGTGGTATTAGCGTCGTCCCTTTAAAAATAGATCGACATTAAAGCATTTGATGTTAAAATAACTGTTATTTGTAGAAATAATTTAACTATTATCATAACTTAGGTTTTGTTTATTTCGCAGAAAATGAACAATTTGAAAAATGTTATTCTACTCTTTGTTTGTTTCGTGGAAAATAAATGATTCGAAAATATTTTCCTACAAATGATTACTTGTATTGCTTACAAAATGAATAAGTAAAAATATTTTCGTCGTCCATGAAAATGTTTGGACATAAACTAATGTCAGTAATGAATTTTTTTTCCCATTAATTCATTAATTCAAGTGATGCTAGTAATTGTCTTTAGAAAAAAATATTTTAAATTATTTATTTTTTTGCGAAACAAAGGGGACCGACAATGCCGCTTAAAACATTAGTTTATAGAGTATCGACAACTTGCTATAGCTAAATATTTTCGTGAACGACGACAATATTTTTTTGTTCATTCAGCTCTATAAGCGATTATTTTTAAAAAAAAGCAATTTTCAAATTATTAAGATTCGTGAAATAAACGCGTCCCAAGTTATAACCGTCGTTAGGAAGTCTTAATCAAACCCATGAAGTTTTATAACACCTCGAGTATTCATGACATGATTATGTCAAACCGAGTCCTGTCATCTAGCTGGTAAAGCTCATGCATGACGTATGGAGAGCGTTGGCCGGAATGGTCGAGCCGAGGCATGATTGTTGACTCCAACTCTTCTTGAGAAACATCACTGTCCCACTGCTTCCTCCGGTTTCGTTAGAGAATGTCCGTCCTTCCAAAGTACGGTTGGACCACCTTTCGCATGTTCGACCGTCCTTACGTGGGAAAACAAAAGAACGAGCGAAGAGAAAAGAGCTTGGACGGTGATGAGCTACCCCCGCTTTGAAATTCTCAGTCTCAGGTGACATGTTGGAGATATTCTCTCACCTAATTCTCGGTTTTACACGCGCTAAGCGATTCGACGCTTTTCAAATTCTCCTTCTCTTACTAACCCCCTCCTTTTTTCTCCCGGTCTAAGCTCTTTCGACTGACTGTTATTCGTCAGTCAAGGAAGGTTCTATGATCTATCTTCTCAATTTGAAAATTATTATCTCTCCCGATCTATATAATATATAAATAAATATATATATATATATATATATATATATATATATATATATATATATATATATATATGCTCTTTTTGGTTATTTCCCATCGAGGGAGGCTCCATCTTCTCTACTCAAGTTGAAATTATTTCTCCCGATCTTTTTTTTTTTTTTTTTTGTGTTCTTTTTCTTCGCTTGTTGCTGATGCTCTTCTTCGCTTGTGAGGCGTATTTACTGTTTTCATCGTTAGGAATCGACCGGCTGCTTGAGATCTCTAGACCAAGAAGTCCAACAGAATTAAGGAGGAAGGCAGTAAGTTCCTATTACAATTGAAGTGGTTATATGACTTCTCTGAGTTTTGAAAACTCTCATTTTTCGATCTAAATCTTGATGTGGGAGCTCTTCTGTCCCGATCTTGGTCTAAATTTAGGAGTTCCTTAAAAGTGTTTCTATGCTCGTCTAACCTCTCACGATCTAAATCTGGATATTGGAGCTCATTCAACATGTATTTGGTATCTTTGTACAGCGATAGTGTTGCGGATGCTGAACTTGGGTATGAAAGCCCACCAGCCAAACCGTAGCTGTTGGAAAAGGTGACAATGATGTGTGCTCATCAACGATGATTATGTGAGGTTCAATGATTGGTCATCGTTTATTTTGTTTGATGTTGAGACAAATCCGTTTTTGTGGGATAAGAGTGTGGTTATCATAGCATTTTGTGCTTCGTTGTTTTACTTTATTGTTTGTGATTTGCTTTCTTTTGAAACCTATCATTTATCATCTTGAGATATGAATAAAATATTTACTTTAGACCAAAAAGAAGAAGAAGAAAACAATGGTAAATGATACATATGGTCTATGAACTTTGACCTAATATGTAATATGGCCTCTCAACTTTAGCACAATGTGCAACGTTCGTCCATAAACTCACATGTTCAATTTAATCCTTAAACTGTATGAAAATATTCAATGTTGTCCCTCCAATCAAAAGTCCAATGATCACATTGAACAAATTAAATGTTTAAAGACAACATTGCATATTGAATTAAAGCTCATGAATCACATTATATAGTGGATCAAAGTTCAACACCATTTATATCATTATAAAAGAAATTATGTGCTCTTCTCCTTCGATGGCCTTCTTGGCCTCGTGGGTAGGTTCGGTGAGACATTCGGGAGACAAGAGAGTTGGGACATTAGGGAACTTGTCGCAATGTTCCTTATAACTCTTTTCACATGCACCGACTTTTCTCTTCGAGGGCCACATTCAAAATCCTGTTTCCCAGTGTGCGTTGTGACCGAAAAACTTTAGGCGTGTGCAATGGCTGTGATAAGCGCAATGGCTGTGATAAGCGCATTTCCAATGTGGTGGGAGTGTTTTGTTCCCAAAAATTGATGCATTTGGGTCTCCACGTGGTGCTTAGAGGGGACACGTGTTCATTTGATGATATAGATATAGATAGGACGGGAAGAAATTACCAAATCGGGGACGGATGTCAATTCACCTCCTACGCTTTTCGATTTTATTGATTTACTCCTAAACCTCTGCGAGTGATTCTAACGTGATCTTTTTGATCGATGTTTGCCAGGAGTTAACGTGGCGGTCTAATCATCATCAACCATCTTACGTGGTATATTACCACATTAACGATTCAGGAAATTTGATTGGAAGGGCTACATTGGAATTTCGTGCAAATGGTTTGGATTAGATCGGCAAAAATAAAAAAGTTTATAACTGAATTGACATCTGCACAATATATTTAGGATCTATTGAACCATTTTTACTAGATACGCACATGCATATACGGCAGCAAAGCACCCTTTTCATTTGGATATACTCCATTTTTCCCACCTCTGTAGCTTGTAGATATTGAAAGTATTGTGATTTCTCGGAAAATTACAAAATCCTTCATCACCTTTCCCATGTATAATTTTTGCCTTTCATATATTTTGATCGGTTATGTCTCACGATATACAATTTCGAAACCTGTCATTAGTATGATTTCATAATCGTGTATTTGCTTGCACCTTGAGTTAAAAGAGTAAAAACCCATAATTACCTAGTCTATTTTTGGAAAAAAATTCTACTTTTATTCCTAGTTCTTCCACACTTTCGTTTTTAATTAAGTCCTTATACCTTATATTTGTTCAACCAAATCATTATATTTTCACAAATTTACTAATCGAGTCCCTTTGACACCAAATTCAATCAAATTCAGCCGATGTAATTGTGGAGCAATGCCAAAGTATGATGTGGATACCCAAGTGGACGTGTATATATGGAACAATTTAACCGATGTAGCTGGAGTTTGACATGAATAATTTTAGCCAATGTGGAGGTCCGTATTGGAAAAATCTTATCTACGTTTGGCTGGATTTGGCTGGAATTGGAGTACGAGGAACTTGGTTAGAAAACTTGTGAAAGTATAAAGACAAATCAAAAGTTGTAGTGATTTGATTAGGAAAAGGGCGACGTATAAGGACGACAAGTAGAAAATTTATGCTAATTTTTAAAAGTTGTTTGTGCTCCAAATGTCAAGTGTAAGTCTTTTGAGCCCTCAAAGTGCAAAATGTATGCCTTAATAAAAATAAAGGATTAGACATTCCGAAGTTTTGAGAAAATTGGGGATGGTTTATTTATGTTCTCTTTCTCTCTTGAGAGACATAAAGTGATGGGGAAAATTACCCAATCAATTCTAAACTTATTGGAATGTCCATTCAGTCGTAAACTTTTAATTTTGCAAATTTTATCCTAAACTTTGTGTGAAATTTCGATGTAGTTATTGAAATTAATTTTTTAAAGGAAATCGGCGATGTGGTGGTCCAATCGTCACCGGCCGTCCTATATCACATATTGTCACATTAGCATTATCTGATAAAATTGGTTGGAAGCACTACATTAGAGGTTTCAACAATAAAATGATAAAATTAATATCTACAATTAGTTTAGGACTGATTGGATAAGTTTTATTTTTTTTTTTTGTACATAAAAGCCATAAGCTATGGGGCTCGAAAAGAGTATTTTTGTTATTCAATCATTTAGTGGCGTGCGGAGCCAAACCTTTAAAAATAAATCAACATTAAAGTATTTGATCTTAAAATTATTGTTTTTTGTCGTAACAATTTAACTATTATCATAACTTCGATTTTGTTTATTTCGCAGAAAATGAACAATTTGAAAAGAAGTGCATTATTGGAACTGGGTTGGAATGCCAAGCAGCTCTAGATTCGTTATCCTAGGCTCCATTTGTTTCGTAAAAATGAATAATTTGAAAACGTTTTGCCTCAAATGATTGCTTGTATTGCTTACAAAAAAGAATGAGTAAAAAATATTTTCATTGTCCATGAAAATGTTTGGACATAAAATCATTGTCAGTAATGCATTTTTTTTCCCATTAACTCATTATTTCAAGTGATCCCGATAATTATCTTCAGAAAAATATTTTGCAAATCATTCATTTTTTGCGAAACAAATGAGACCGAAAATGATTGCTCGAAATAACTAGCTTATGCAAAACGTCTTTCAATGTCGACAACTTTTTATATTTAAATATTTTCATGGAAAGCGATAGTATTTTTTGTTCAGTCGGCTCTATAAATGATTATTTTAAAAAAAATAATTTTCAAATTATCCCTTTTTCATGAAACAAATGAGTCCCAAGTTATAACATTGGTCGAGAAGTCTTAATCAAACCCGTGAGGGAGACCCCACGATTGGTCACACTTGATTTAACACCTCCAGTACTCATGACATGATTATAATTACCTCAAATCGAGTCCTGTGATCTATCTGGTGAAGCTCATAAATGACATGTGAAAAGGGTGTTAGCGATATACAGTCGAATGAGATAAACAAAGAAATTAGAATATGAGGCGTGATAGCACTCTCTTTAATAAATTATTTGTCCCAGAACGTTGCTAATGGTTACTGGCAAAAATCCTCTAGAATACAACATAGTCTCACGTGAGAATATTAGATAGCAATTCTAATATTTTTCCAAAAACTCTTTAGGAAACCATCGGAAACAAAGGTTGTAATTCTCTTGTTTTTAAAGAACGAAAATTGAAAGAGAATCATGTTCAAGAATAATAGAATGCTTGAATATATAACGAAAAATGAATACACCTTTTTGCGTTCGAAAAATAGTTAATTCTCATGCAACTTTTCGTGCCCAAATAATTTATTTAATAACACCTTTTTTTTTTTGTTTTTCGAAAGCAATTTTTGCACGAAAGATTGCAACTTTTCGTAGGTCTAAAACTGTTAACTCAAACGGACGCAATTTTTCATGTCTAAAAATTGTCAAGTTTCTGAAGAGTTGCAACTATTGGATATAGTTAATCAATTAAAATTCCAAATCAATATTAAAAAATAACCGCAACTCCTAAGTGAACCGTCACACTATTTCACTAGGACATTACAATTGAATTTTATTAAATTTAATTTCGAAATAAAAAATTAAAATCAGGAATATGATTATTGACTAATGCCGATCATTACTCGGGACCGCGCAATTGTGCTAAGTGCGTCTAATAATCACGCATCTACATGCGGGTATAGTGAGGTTTAGCCCAATTGCTTATTTCTTTATTTTGAAATATCATAGTAGCCTTCTAACTAATGAAGAGATTTGCACTCTTCTTTCCATTTTATGTGGGATCAGAAAAGACAATTTTTGTCTCTTTGTGTTGGCCGGAAGCTCATGCATGACGTATGGAAAGTGTTGGCCGGAAAGGTCGAGCCAAGGCATGATGGTTTGACTCCGACTCTTCTTCGTCTTGTTGAGAAACGTCACTGTCCCTGCTTCCTTGGGTTTAGTTAGACAATGTCTGTCCTCCTCAATCTCCGGTGACATGTTGGAGATATTCTCTCGACTAATTCTCGGTTTTACATGCGCTATTGTTCCCATCTTGACTTTTTAAACCTACTCGTCGGAACCGGTTCGACGCTTTTCAAATTCTTCTTCTCTTGGTTTCCCTTTTTATTCTTCCTGTCCAAGCTCTCTCGACTCACGGTTATTTGTAAGTCGAGAAAGGTTCTATGATCTATTTTCTCAATTGAAATTATCTCTCCCGATCTTGTTTTTTTTTCCTTGCTTGGTGCTGATGCTCTACTTCGCCCGTTGGGGCGTATTTCTCGCTTTCATCGTAAGGGATCAACCCGCTACTCGAGATCCTCCGGACCAAGAAGTCCAACAGAATCGAGCAAGATAACATCGAACATTTTCATTTAATCCAAGGAATAAATTGAATATTATACCAAAAATCTGCGGACCACATTGAACAAGTTGAAAGTTTGGGACGACATTGCATGTTGTGCTAAAATACAAGGATCACGTTAAATAAATTTAAAGTTCAGGAACCACGTTGTACGTTTGGTCAAAATTCATAGACTATTTGTGACATTATTCAACCAAAAAAAAAAAAAATCCTCTTCTCCTTCGATGGCTTTCTTGGTCCTCGTGGGTAGATTGGGTGAGACATTCGGAGACGAGAGTTGGGACATTAGGAAACTTGTCGCGATGTTACTTCTAGCTCTCTTCACGTGCGCGAACTTTTTCACTTCGCGGGTGATATTCAACATTCTTTTTTGAGTGTGTTGTTATAAGTGCATTTCCAATGATTCTCTTTCTCTTAGGTACCCCCTTTTCTTTCCGCTCCAAGCTTCCTTGACTAAGAAATAACTGTTGTCGAGGGACAAATTACCAAAAAAGTTCTAAACCTATTGTAATTATGCCTATTCCGTTCCAAATATTTTTTGGTTATTGAGTCCTAAAATTTTTGCAATTATGATAATTCAAACTACTTTCTCGTCTGGCGTTGATGTCACGTCACGGGCCTTGCCTACGATTGGCGAGCTCCAGCGACCTGACCGGCCACAATAAGGAGTAGAAAGGGAAAAAATATAAGAGAAAAGTAAAATAAAAATAGAAGAAAATTTTGTGGAATATTTATTAAAAATTACCCATTTTTGGCACCGGATGGCAAAGTGGACTTAAATGCCCAATTGCAAATAGTTTTAGGACTCAATTAAAAAAAATTATTATTGAATTGGCATAATTGTAATAGTTTAGGACTTTTTTGGTAATTTCCCCGTCAGGGAGGCTCCATCTTCTCTACTTGAGTTGAAATTGTTCACACCGATCTAGTTTTTTTTGTTTTCTTTTTATGTAATGGATAAAGGCTGATGCCTGACATATATCATTTGCTTGTTTTCATGACAAGGTGTATATCAGCTAACATCAACCACACAGCCACGAAAAACCCCCCCCTACTCCCCACCGCCCTCCCCCCCTCCACCCCTCCGCCCCCCCCGCCAGCAACGTTACTCGCTTTCATCACTAAATTCGTCCCTCAATAGGAGAATTTAAAGCAAGGACCTAACGGCCATGACTGACGAGCCGAGCTCCCCCCTTCGTCAACCACTGAAACTGGCCAATAGAACGGACGCATCTCACCCCCCTGAGCCCCCGAGACCCACACATGGTAACAAGGCACTAGGCGGAACCAGGTGGGCGTGGCAGAATGTAAGAAGGGAGCTATTCCAGCCCGGTAAAACCGCTCCTCAAACACTCTATGCCCGCAACACCATAGTAAAATGCGACAATGAGCCCTGATGTCGCTATCAATATTTGCGATGCAGCTTGGAAGATGACTCTCAGTAAATGAACCGATGTGCCTATGTGACACGCTTCCGCCTCCCAACGGAAAATACAATTGAATAGCTGAGAATTCGATTCGTACGAACATTCGTACCACCCAAATAAACGCTGTCACGCTATCATTACGAATTATAGTGGAGAAGTTCCCAGTGGAAGTCGATGATACTCTAAAGACCCCAAACGCCCCCCCCCTTAAGAAACGATTATGTGACCAGACATCCCGAAGCCGCAAAATTGAACAGGTTTCCGAATATGGCGTTGTAAAACCTATAAGACAGTTAAGCCTCAGCCAACACTACTTGATAAATTACGAAGTTAAAATATCACACCTTGCATTACCCACCAAACGACACAACTACTCAAAACCTAAACCAACTTAACACGTCCACCGAGGACGAAGCAGAGTCCAGATAACCTAGCAAAATATAGTGCCAAATTTAGAAGCTTGGCCATGACCAATTTAGATCCCGTGACTTTTTTCGGGTGTAATTCTAAACTTTATTATCAACGGAGTACTAGAAATCGATAAGTCAGTATGAGTGAGACCTCTGCCAAATTCAATCAGATGAATTACCATACTGCCACTTTTGACCTCGAATTTGCCCTTAGGTACAAGGTATCATGAAATATTATGAGTGTCGTGAATCGGCACATGAAGTGAAATGTGCAACTGTAGAGTACATGAGCCCACTATCGGCAGATAACACAACGGATATAAGCTATATAGATGGACCGCCAAGTAGCTATAAGCTAGACAGAGTAATTGCTAGCATCATCAATGATGCCACTAAGTGCGAGATCAGATGATCTGTACCATGCATAATATATTCTGTCTTGTCTGACTGTTGCATGAAATCAGATCACGTCTCTGTTGGGAATCGCATTTAAGAGTGTGTACTTATGCATCTAGTGAATAAACTAGTGACATTTGCCATTTGTGTACTACATGTTCATTGTTTCTAAGAATTTAGACTTTGCTTTGATATGTAATCCGCTACCGTTAGTAATGCTACGATCTGAATATTAGTACGTTAGACTGTTGAGTTACCTAGAAATGACATAACGCGCTGCTATCTAATCGTTATCTACTATACAACATATTTCGCCGAGTCAGGAA
>JAGVVM010015142.1:0-14150 GCA_019149425.1 Psidium friedrichsthalianum | reverse complement strand
TTGTTTTTTTTCCTTGGTCTCGAGACCTCGCGATCAAAAAGAAATATGCTTAAAAAAAAAACCACTTTAGGCTTTGTGGCTTGCATTGCGCTGATTTCACCTCGCCACCTGATGCGAATACAACGTAGATAGATAGATAGATACATAGGGACTAAAAAAGGTCTCCTACGAAAACTACCTTCAACTTGCAGCAAAGAATTCGGTTCAATTTCCGAAAATGCCTTACCCGTGGGGAACAAAATCCGGGAGCTTAATTTGAAAGTTCATGTTTCTGACTGGATGTTTCGACGATGCTCTAATAACTAACGAATGAACAAGTGCTGTTCCTGCGTGGAGAGGTTTTTAAATCCATGGCCAAGTCCTTATTACTTCTTCGGTTGTAATTGCGATCTCTTTTTATTAGGTTCAATCAAGTGTAGCTGTTTGGAATCCACAAAACCTTTCCGAAGACAGTTAGAATTTCTTTGAATATGCTTCTTAAATTTTCAGTAAAAGGAATAGGTGTGCGATAACTACTCTAAACTTACACGTGGGTAGGACTTGTTCAGTACAATGTCTAGGTTGGAAAGCCTTTCTAAAGCCAAATCGATTATCAGATGTTACCAACCCAAATACCGCTACCGGGGATCCTAGGTCCGCTATAAGATCGCATTAAGATTCCAGTCTCAATTTTTCTAAAATGGAATGAATAGCAGGAAAATGATTAGCAATAGTAGCCGCAAACAAAATCTCGTGGACGGAAAGCTTTAAGGAATAGAACTTGAACTATGGACATTCAAGAGTTAGTTGGTCTCACCACGGTAACCCAGGCTAATAAAATACTTTTTTTCATTATCAACATAAATTCATGCTTAAATTTTTATGAGGTCAGTAAAACATTTCATTAATATATGAGTAATGCGATACAAGCGACTATGTTTTTCAAAATCATGGAATTTTCGCGAAAATAAGCTGACCCTAATAGTTGACAAACGATGAAATCCCCACTCGCGGAGATGACTACTTTTGGATAGAGAAAATTCCACTGACAATACCACACATTTTTCTTTTCATATGGATAAATGGACAATTTGTAGGGAATGATTAACTACGTCTAACAATTACTGACTCAATATGTCCTGTTTGAAATGTAGTTTGGGATCATAGAAAGGTCGCGAAAGTATGGGAAGACATCACTAAGATTTGCATCGAAAATGATAAAAACTAACCAATGAGAAAAATTGACATTATTATAAAATACAAACTTACTCTTCTAAATGCAAAAGTCCTAACAAAAACTCACTTTCATAACAGAAAAAATTCGCTAATTAGTGAGGAAAGCTTAAAAAACTCCTTATCATATAAGGTGCATTTGCATTCTATGAAAAAAAGTTACTAATCACGTTTAACAATTTGCTAAGGCGTAGCAAATCTGTGATAGCTTTTGGGGCATGCGGCCAATACATCAGGTCAATACCTGAATCTGCGACGTGCTTTCAAGGCATACTCTAGTATCGAGATGTAATCCTAAACCCATTGGAGTTGTACATTTTAGGAAAAACTGATGTGGAGCGGCGGATGCAACTTTTGCCCAAAAAGAATGAGGGCGACAATTCCGATATGATCCTAGAGAAATTATCAGAAATCGAGGTGTAATTGAAATGTAAAACACCTAATTTTCATATTGAGTCTAGAGGATTAGGTGGCGACGGATCCCTACCAAAGGGAACGAGCTTTAAAGGCGAACTCTGATGCCTCGTACGCAATAGGATCCCCATCAAGGCTCCAATCGCTGTGTCATGTGAGACTCGACAAGAACTCTAGTGGACGGAGTGTCGAGCTCGGCTCCGCTGGCGTCATTCGGCTATCCGAAGCGCAAACCTTAGCTCGTTGTCTCACTTATCCCTCTCTGTCCTCAAAGCAAAGAAGCACGTACGAAGGGAAATTGCTCAGATCGCCTGACTTTAGTTCAAGCCTTATCTACTTCAGATGCTATCCCAGGGAAGTCTCCGTCCTTAGCAGTGGACAGTGATGCACCTACGGATCATGGGGGGGGTGGGATGGTACGGTTCAGCAGATCTCTCTAGCCCACTGCTCTAGGGAAAAGCTCATTGGTGCAGCAGATTGGGAATGTAAAGCCCATAGATCCTAGTTCTCTTTTTCCCCTTGGACAAGACAATCCCCTCCACCTTCTGCTTTCTTTCCTGTCTCAATGACCCATAAAGGTGGGCCTTGGGTTAAGTTTTTAGGTATTTTTTTCAATAAATGATTCAATAAAACTAGGTTAGACCAAAAATAAAATAAAATAAAGACAATCCAATCTATGATATCGTAATTTGATTGGTCAATTTTCTAGTCGATGAGCAAACAGACGATCTTCTATCGTTTACTCAACAATTGGTTCTTCCATCACAACTAATCGTAAGCGAATGAGTTTTAGCATCACTCTTATGTAAAACTGTCGTGCTCCATAACAACTTAAAATATTTTGTGATCAGGACGTGAGGTGAGGTTCACTCTCGTTCGGTCCGGTTGTCCTCACGACTTCAAAAATTAGACCCTAATCTCAATATTTATGGATAACCTCGGCGAACCGGACGCAACGGCTCGGTTCGGGAGAAAATTGCTGGGGCTTTTTCTTTAGTCAAGGGTAAAAAATGGTCTTCAAGCCCGAACCGGTCGGTTTTCTGATAGAATTGATACGACCGGATCGGCCCGATAATCGCCGGTGGTCGAAGTTCTCGTCGAGTCGTCGTGGTTGAGAAAGTAGAGACATGAAGATCGCCGCTCGCTCCTTCTGAACAAGCACTTCCATGTAGCTCTCTCTCTCTCTCTCTCTCTCTCTAAGACCATGAAGTGCGATCCGTGGCGTGCATATGGTCGGCGACGCCTCCTTCTCTCCACCGGGTCACCGCCGCCGTGGTCTCAATCAGCCTCCGACGCTCTACACTGGCGGAGCCGATGGCTCCGTTTTTTGGTGGAACCTCTCCGGCTCCGAAGCCAATCCGGTGAGTCGAATCACTTCTGTTCGCTCAGCTCTCGTTTGATCTATATGCTCTTAATATGCCCATTCAATGACGCTGTCTCCGAACGAAGTGTGAGAGAAAGCTGTTGGACTTATCTCTTTGTTCATGTGTGTGAATCGAAAATGTTGTCTTCCAGGTGTTCCACTTCTGAGATCCCTGTTCGAACTTTGCTTGTATGTGCTGTAATTATGTCAAAATTTAGGGAGTAGTAGTAACTAAATGGCTCACTTTTCGTCCTTACCCAAAAAAAAAAAAAATGGCTCACTTTTCGAGAGAGAAAATCTATTAGTTATGCATCTTCCGACGATTTCAGTACGTTGGATTGTGTTTTCCATGCAACAAGAACTATGTAGAATCAAAGCAAATGATATCTCCGTGTGCTTTAATGTGTAGGAGATTAAGCCAGTAGCTATGTTTGTGTGGCCATGCTTCATCCGTAGCTGATCTAGCCATTTGTTATCCTTCCGTGGTGGTCAGAGATGGAAAGACAGAGGAGTTCAAGTTGTGGAGCTCTATTGAGCGTGTGTAAAGATGGCGTAATGTGTGTGTGGAGCAGGGCAGTGGACACTGCAGACGCCGGAGACAACTGCCACCTTGGGCGGGAAGTCCGTCCCATCTATGCACATTGCCATCTAATCATAGATATGTATGTATCGTTGTTCGTTTGTTGATGCTAGCCATTGGTTGAGCATCAGGCTGTTGGATCCAAACAGGAAGTTGAACTTTCATTGGACTCGGAGTCTCATCATAAGAGACCTCCCAAGTGCACTGTAGTTATTGTAGATACTTATTCCCTTACCATTGTACAGACAATTTTCATGGAAATTTATCTACTGGTTACCGAGGTATATGACTATATAATTTTATCTCCGAGGACAGGGAGAAATAGCTGCAGTCCTTGTTAATTCACACGGTGGGATGCAACAGGTTCCAATATCAAAAGACTCTCATCCAGATGGGGAGAATAAGGGTGGCTTGCCAGAACTGGTTCTGAGCATAAGATAATTGATTGTACAAATGGTTTTATGGAGGATGGGGTAGTGTTGTCATGTGCCACCACAGGAAACATTATTGCTCTTCTGTATCTAATCTCTGCATCTTCAGGGTAGTGGACACTGCTGTTACTATTGGAGAGGTTTCTCTGTCAGATAATCTTTGTCCTCAGGGTGTTACTAGTCACTTGCATAGTGCTGCAGGATGCATGTTTCTGGAAAGTGGTTACCATGAAATTCTGCCTGGGCAATCCCACAGAATGTGCACAGTCAATTTTATTATTTGGAAGGTCGAAGGTTCTGCAACTCTGTATCTTGTTTCATATGCAGATAGCTTATTTGATTGTACGCCTCTCTCTTCAATACCTGCTGCTTCTCATCCAGAGCATTAAGATTATCAGTTTGTTTCATTCAATTGAAAAATTATCTTCTCCGCATAGAGTCAGTTTGCTTTGGTTTTAAAGAACTTTTTCAGTGGAAACCCCACATCACAATTTGGTCACTGTCAAGGAATCATGACCATTCAAAGCACTTTCAAAGTGTGAATTTGTTGGGGAAGGTGTTTCTTGTTTCGACTTGATTTCAGAATCTTCTCTACTCCATGAAACCAAGGATTGCGATGGTTTGGAGCTGGGTGATATGCTTAATTCCGAACATGGAAATAGTCCACATGCAGGAGACAATAGCCCTTCATTTAATGATCGTATAGTATCTTCTTCCATGGTTATTTCTGATAATTCATGTGCACCTTATGCTGTTGTTTATGGATATAGCAATGGCGACATTGAAATTGTACAATTTGATTTAGTTCATGTGCCGGTTATCCTAGTGAAAGTTCTTCTTCTCGAAATAAATTCAGATGTATGTAGGAGATATTTCACAGGGCACAGGAGTGCTGTACTTTGTTTGGCAGCTCACCAGATGGCAGGCAATGCAAAAGGATGGAACTTCTGTTCGGTCTTGGTGTCTGGAAGCAAAGACTGCACCATTCGAATATGGGATCTCTGACAATGGCAATCTCATCACTGTAATGCACCAACACGTGGCTCCTCCCGCCAAATTATCCCTCCTCCTAATAAGACTGAGCATCCTTGGTTGATTGCTTTCTCTCTGTTGGAGAGGATTCATGTGTGGCTCTTGCTTCACTTGAAACTCTGAGGTTGAGAGAATTTTTCCTGGACATCCCTGTTATCCTGATAGGGTTGTTTGGGATGGTGTAAGAGGTTATGTTGCATGTCTTTGCCGAAGCTTTATAGGAACTTGTGATACTAGCGATGTGTTATATATATGGGACGTCAAGAGTGGAGCCAGAGAGCGGATCCTCCGGGGAGTAGCTTCTCATTCAATGTTTGATCATTTCTGTAAGGGCATTAGCATGAAGTCAGTCTCTGGATCTGTGAGGGATGGAAGTACTTCTGTTTCCTCCCTGCTTCTTCCCATTGTTGAGGATATTGGCTTTTCTAAACCTCATATAGAAAACTCAGAAAAGGGATTTTCTTCCGCTGGTGCAATGGCTACGCCGACTAAAAGAATTGAGTCCTTCACTAATACAGCCCTCATTAGCAAGGAGAGCTCTACTGAATCCTTTCAGGCCAGCTCATCTATTGTCCAAAGCATCAAGCACTCCATTAAGTGCTCCTGTCCATTCCTGGGGTAGCAACTCTTTGTTTCGATCTCACTTCACTGACGCTTCTTCCTCAGGGGGACGAGTTAGTGGAAGTCAAATTAGGAAAGTTGACTCTCCTTTGAAGAGAAAAAATGTTGCTGAGTTTGCAGATAATGGAGCTGGTCCAAACACATCAAACAGTCGCGTGGAGTCTGACTGCATTAGGTCGCTTGAAGAGAGCATTGTACGGTTTAGCTTGTCAGTTTTGCATTCATGGGGGGTGGACAATGGGCTTGATCAACTGCTAATTACCGACATGAAGTTGATAAGACCTGAGAACTTCATTATTGCACCAGGTTTGCCGGGGGATAAAGGGTCTTTACAGTGACTTTTCCTGGTACAAGTGCTGTCCTTGAGGTATTTTGATGAACTGTATTTGCTGCCCGGAAGTGTTTTCTCATTTGCACTTTTATAATTGTTCTGAGACACTGAATAAACACATTTCAGCTATGGAAATTGTCCTCCGAGTTTTGTGCAATGAGGTCATTGACCATGGTATCCCTTGCCAACGCATGGTTAGCCTGTGCCATTCGTGCTCACTTGCCAGCAGGTATTGGCTATTAAGCATTCCCACCTAATAGTACGTCCTGAAGTTGGCTACATTTCAATAGCAACATTTTATTTAATGACTGAAATTCATGATTTTTTTTTTTTTGGGGGGGGGGTGTTTAAGCATCCAAAAATTCATGCATTTGCCTTCAATTGAAGCTTGCTTGTTTTGATTTTACCACTCCCGTCAGTTGATTAACGCATTTCTTTAGAACTTCTTGTCGTTGGAGTGGTCTATGGAGCTTTGCTGTAGTATGATACCTAAGTTCATGTTAATTGTTTTCATCTGTTTGATGAATTTAATGGTATTTAACTACCTGGTTTGCAAAGCAAAAGATAGCTTCTAGTTATACTTATGAAATTTGTTTGGTAACTTCATATATAATATTACTAATGGTAGCATTGTCAAAGATCCATAGGCTGTCTACAAAGGTTGATCTAGACTAGTGTCTATTGTCATAGTTTGTCTACAGAGACTGATCTACTGCGATAGTTGTTTTTTCTCAGTTATCTGAATCAATAAGGACTTACTGGTGGATGCACTATTATATTGCAGCATGGGAATACAGTTTCTCAAACAACTTGTATCTTGTGCTCTGTAGGTGAAGTCTTTTCTTGGATAAGTGAATGCAAGAAGACAATGTGAATTTACCTTAAGGTGGAAGCCCACACAATCACTCATATAAACAATGTTGTTTGTTTGGTTATATCATCTTGGAGTAGTATCTAAGAGTAATGCTAGTATACTACAGCAGCAATATTAGTTAGATATATTTTGTAATGTGGTTCATATTCAAAATGCAATAAAATTCTACCACATTATTTAGTACACCAAGTTAGTAAACCATCTTAGTGTATCTTTCATCATCCAATCTAATTGATAAAAGAACATATAAACTATGTCAATTTGGGAAATGGTACTGATAAATCTGGAAAGAGCTGCTACATACAGCATCATTTATCTTGTTCTTCAAATTGTTGGCTATTTCTTGCAGTTTAATACACTTATACTTGATGTTAAATCTCCAGTGAGAGGAATTCAATGTTTTTCTTCTTGTATAATGCGTTTATCCTTGAGAAGGATTGAAGCTGCTCCGTTACTCTTTGGCTGCGTATGGTAACAATTCTGATCCTAAAAACTGATTCTGATCAAAATGACTTTTTCTGATTCTGTTTCTGGATGAGTTTTGGAGAACCAGAAACGCGTTTGATAACTGCTCAAAATTTATATTTTGAAAAACTGTTTTTCTTTCTAATTTTTTTCATTTAAGTCAAATAACTATATAGTGAATTTGTAAAATTTCATCCTAAATGAAGGCTAATTTCAAATGCACACTAAAATAATTTAAAATACAATTATTTTTTAGCATGTCATAAATGAAACACAAATTTTAATACATGATGTTTGAAGTTCGATTAAAACATGGGACACATTTCCATATTAAGGACTCATCTAGAAAATTTAGGCCTCAATTTATGAAAATGAGGTCAAACTAGCATAATCTAAGCTTTTTCTATTTTTAGGAAATTTCTAAATTTTTTGTGATTTTTTAAAAAAAATTTCAATTTTTTTCAAAATTTTTTATTTTTATTTTTATTAGGTTGAGAGAAAAGTGACGAAAAACTGAAAGGGAAAAGTGAAAGATGTGATATTTCATTATGTTTTGTGATTGTCAAAAGTGATTCTTTTTTCAGAACCAACTTTTTTTTGGTTCTGGATTTTACTCTAAAACTGATTCTGATTCTCTAAAACTGATTCTGGGAACAGAATCAGAATCAGAATTATTTGGGTTACCAAACATGATTCTCATTCTTTACTGTTCCAGGGCACAGAATCAGAGAATGAGAATGGTTACCATACGCAGCCTTTGACTGTTAATATAAATTAAACTTTCAAAATGAGTAAAATCATGAAGGTTAAAGATATAAATGCAACCAATTATACGGAGGAAACCAAGAGGCTTTAAGTGAGAGTGACTTACCGATAATTTATGTCTCCCGCCCAGTATATGGTCTTGCCAAACATTAGTCTTTTAAAGGGCTTCTGGAACTCTCCCCCAAATGTTACATAGCACAAGTATTTGTCCATCATATTGAAATTCTCTCTGTTTATGCAGCTGTTGGTAAGTTTCTGGCAAGATGATAGTGAACATGTACGGATGGCTGCACGATCTTTGTTCCATTGTGCTGCTTCACGGGCAATACCTCTCCCTTTGTCTAGTCAAGAGGTGACTAATCACATAAAGTTTGTGAGTTCTATGGCTGGGAAAAATGAAGATGAACATGAAAATCCAAAGGAAAAGATGGTATCTGACAGAGCAGATATGGAAGAACAGGAAACACAGGAGATTTTGCTGGATGAGGAATCCAATATTCTGATATGGCTAGAGTCTTATGAAGTGCAGGATTGGATTTCATGTGTTGGAGGAACAGGGCAAGATGCAATGACATCTCATATTATCGTTGCAGCTGCATTAGCCATTTGGTACCCCAGTCTTGTAAAACCAAGCTTGGCCACGCTGGTTGTTCATCATCTAGTGAAATTGGTCAAGGCTATGAATGAAAAATATAGTTCCACTGCCGCAGAGCTGTTGGCTGAAGGTATGGCAGACATATGGAAGGCGTGCATTGGATCTGAAATCCCCCGTTTGATTGGAGATATCTTTTTCCAGATTGAGTGTGTAAGCGGTACATCTGCAAGTCCAGCCATTCCCAGTAAAATTCGGGAGACTTTGATTGAGATTCTTCTTCCAAGTCTTGCAATGGCTGACATTCATGGCTTTCTTAATGCCATAGAAAGCCAAATCTGGTCTACTGCATCTGATTCACCAGTTCACTTAGTTTCCCTTACTGCACTTATTAGAGTGGTGCGCGGAGCTCCCAAGAATCTGGCTCAATTCCTTGATAAGGTTACTAAAATGTTCCTTTAAGTTTTGTGTCACAAAAGCAATTCTTTAAGAATTCAAAATGGAGTTGGATCATATATGTATGTTGGCGGACTAGTATCTCATGTCACACTTTTTTTTTTCCCTTATTTCCAATGTTTTTCCTCTATCCTCGGGGTGTTTGAACTATTGCATAGTTAGCCATTTTATACAGGAATAAGACCTCCCTTGGCTCATTTAGTCTACTGATTTTATAAGTAATTCCCATGCTTGCAGTTTACTTAAAAACTTTTCTGCTTGTGCTTATCTAAGTCCAATGATAGTGGTGCATTCCAGCCACATTTGGTGAGTGCGCTCTCTCGCGGTTCTTTTTCCATTTCCTCCAAGTGCCCAGTTGCTTCTTCTATATGCTTTTGCCTTCTGGTCTTTTCAGTGGTATTCCTCATTTTTGGGTTCAAACCATGTCATTCTCTTATTTGTTTCTCAGTTAGGATCTACTAGTGTATGAACTGTACCATTTTCTTGTGATTTTGATGTCCTGGACTTGATGAAAATATGAAATCCCTTTTTTGGAATGCCTTTATGTGTGTAAGCATGGTGCTGAATTGCAGGCAATTAACTTTATTTTACAAACCATGGACCCCGGCAACTCAATCATGCGGAAAACTTGCCTTCAGACTTCAATGACAGCTTTGAAGGAAGTTGTTCACGTATTTCCCATGGTAGCACTGAATGACAATTTGACCAGATTAGCGGTTGGTGATGCCATCGGAGAGATTAGCAATGCTAGCATTCGTGTCTATGACATGCAAAGGTATGATGCAACATAATTATTGGACTTCAGATGAAGTCCCCCCCCCCATTTCCATTTTTTTTCCTTTTCCTTTTCAATTGCAATTACTAGATATCCTGAGAAAAGTTTTAGTTAATGGATGAAAATAAGGAGTAACAGTACGTAAGAGAACTTGTTTGTCAACAATCTGTAGCAAATGAAGGTAAAAAAAAGTATAAGATGCCATTTTTCTCTTGGGACTTCGTAACCATCTATATGTGATCTTCACTCTTTGTGATTGGGTGAACTTTTCCTCTGAATATTATATTTGTGTACTGTACTAACTAGATCATTATGGCTGACAATGGTTGTTCCCAATCAGGTATTATTTCTTTCTGTAGCAATCTTAATTTAATGAACCAATTAACACTGATGCTTTTTGATATAGTTACATACATCAATTAGCTGTTCATCTCTACTATGGAAGTTCACAAAACACGCATGGAAGTACAAAATAATAAATGAATATGCCTCTGAAAATACTCCTAATGTTCATGGTTATTCACTTTTATTCATCATTTTTCTTTGCCTGCTTTTTGTCTAAACAGTGTGATGAAAATCAAGGTTCTGGATGCAAGTGCACCTCCTGGACTACCGAGTTTTCTTGCAGGATCTTCGGGGACAGCTGTAACGACTGTGATTTCAGCATTGAGTTTTTCTCCAGATGGAGAGGTGACATAATTTAACATTTGAACCTTACGATACTGTCAACTGGCTTAACTATTCTTAATTCATGTCCTCCTTGGTGTCCTAAATGGGTTTTCACTCTTATTTATGATTTCTCTCGAGCTTTCAATTGCAGGGTTTAGTTGCTTTCTCTGAGCATGGGTTGATGATAAGATGGTGGTCATTAGGATCAGTTTGGTGGGAGAAACTCAGCCGCAACTATGCTCCTGTCCAATGCACCAAATTGATTTTCGTTCCTCCTTGGGAAGGATTTTCACCTAAAACTGCTCAGAGAAGTGTGATGGCGAGCATAATGGGACCTGGTGGGCAATCCAGTCCACAGGTAACTTTTTAATTTGGTGGTGATATGATCTTGTGCTCTTTTGGTCTTGCTTACATGCTTTCATTTTTGCTGCTGCTTGTAATGTGCCCTGATCATGGTAGCATGTTGGTACTAGTGGCCTGGGCATGAATTGCATGGGTTTGGATGCATATGTATTACTATTTTTCTGTAATAAGGTGGATTTCTTAGTGAAAAGCTTTCTTTGTCTTGGAAATAAACAATTTTATGATATAAAAATCTAAAGGAGCAGCCAACTACTATTTGAAGTTCTAGGCTTCATTATGATAATCTAATTGGTAAACTCTTGATCTAAAGAGTTGTTGAACAAAAGAAAACTCTATTTGACATGTGTTTAAACAAAAGTCAAAACAAGTTCTTGGGCTAATATTAATTTTCTTTTTGTTCTAAGGATTCTCCCATTAATTGACTCTACTAATATCAAAACTCTAGCTTGTAAAATTTTAAGAATTCTCTCTCTGTATATCTCATTAATGCCCCATTAGTAGTCAATTCATTCGACTTTTTCTTGGTGAGGAATTTTGAGGGAATACCCCAAAATTGACAGACTTTGCACAACTTCATTAAATGGCCATGGTTAGCACAGTTTTCATAGATATAAACTTATAGATATGAGAGTAAGCTGACCTATATGAGACATGGGAGTGATTTTCATGAAACGAGGTGACTTTGAATGTTTTTCATTTTAAACTAGACATTGAGTTGTATGAGATTTATGAGGGTGCTGTCTAATGGAATTTTTCCGCATGAAATTTAGAAGGAAATGTCAAGTTTAACAGCCTGAAATGATTTTGCAGTTTACACAGATTACAAAGAGGGTGAATGTAATTTAAAAGGGAGGTCTCTCAAATTTTGGGTCTTTTATGGATAATATTAATATTACTGTTTTTTGAGGATAGTTCGTCTCCACTTTGTATTCTGCCCAAACTTTAACTGAAGTGCGGTGTATCCTGCTCCTGGCTTAGACTCGGCTTTTAAGTCCTAGCACACAGCAATCTAGCTAATACAAGTGGCAGGCCACATGTTATGCATGTGGCATGGCCTTAACATCTGAATCTTGGAACTATGTGGCATACCACACTTTGTAGAGAGGGTTAGCTTATTTCATGTTGTGTCAAATGCACCTGTACGATCTCATCATTTCATTGTTAGGATTGCGTGCAACAAGCTGTTACTTAGATTTGTAAAGAATAGCAGTAACAACAACAAAGGTACAATTTATGGATTGTTGTTCCATTCTGACCTGAAACTTCTAATGTAGGAAAAGTTAAAGGGTGCAGGCGAGGACAGTTTGAACATTTTGATTCACAATCTCGACCTCTCCTATGGCTTAGAGTGGACCGGTGAGAGAAAAGTTCTTCTTACAAGGCATGGCCATGAGCTGGGAACTTTTCCATTATGAAATTGCTATTACATCATATCGTGCCCAAGCTTGTGCATTTAAGAAGCCTGCTCGTGCTGCTTTTGATGAAAATGGAATCCAAATGGTTCTAGCATTGTCATCAGCCAGGGTCTGGATGGGTTTCTTAAATCAGATGTAGAGAACTTCCCCTGCATCAGTGTGGCATCATCAGTTAAATGCTCAAGGTTTTTTCGAAGTTGGGCAGAACAGGATCTCTGTACAGTTGGTATAACTTCATTTAATTTTTTCAGGCATATGAAAATAGGTTGAGGATGAACATGGGGGGACTTGGCAGGCTGACAGATGCCATTGATCAAAAGATACCTACTATAAGCCGTCTTGTACAAATGTGTTTCTTTTCTGTTCGTGAGTTGTCTTTACTTCAGTTTAAATGTTTGTAATGGCACACATCCCCGACCTTGATAATGTTCGCAGGTATTTTGTGAGGCTAATAGTCTTTTGCAGTATAAATTTCAGTGTCTTCCAATGTCAATCTTGAACTTGGATGGATATACCTGCTCGACATTCTGCAATATTTACTATACTTGTACAGTAAGCTGAGATAATAACATGCTTTTCACATACCCACCAGTTGACTGTTACACATTGCTGGAAAGGTAGAGGGCTTGCAAGCTTATCTCTGTTCTTACCAACAATTACCAAGGTTTTTCCTGCATCTTCCAGTCCTCATCTTAGGACATCCGATAACACAATCTCCCCACATTCTGCTAATTCGTTGGTCCTTTGGATACGAGGAATTTGGAACTAGAAACCAGAGAGCAGTTGCAGCTGCCGCAGAAGAGGGGGTAGGGTCTCATCAATTTTTCACAGGGATGGTTGTGAATACCTCATACGTCGTTACAACGATCCTGGAGTCTGTCGAGAGTCGCTGGATTTGCTTCTTCACGGTGCATGTGTCGGAGTGACAACGGTAGTAGCTCCTTGTTCATGTCAAGTAAAAAAAACTGTGAGAAGCTTGGGTTGAAATTGTGGCTAACTCAGACTTCAACAACCATAAATCCAAAATGGTTTGGGATAATCTCGATGGAAATGTGCGTTATTGATCCTAAAATTGCTACGATCACGTACAAATGCGACCCGTTATGCCCCTAGGTATTTATGGACTGGATACGCTAAATTCTCTAGGGTGAGCTGAATTGCATCTTCAGGACATTTTCCAGTAAAAAAGATGAGGCACCTCTTGGATGGTACAACTAATGCTTTAGCGTCGCCAGCTTGAAGCTTGACAAAGAGCATTTTCATTGTTCTAGTTGACATGTTGCTACTAGAAGTATTCATACGGACGCTCGTGTGAAAACTCACGAATCAAGCAAAAGTTTCCGATAGGGGTAGATGGTTAGTCTCACCTTGGATGGCCACCTGTCTTCACCGCTTTATTGACCGTACTTGCGCCACCTGGTAACCATCCTCCAGAATGTCTTCTCGTCGTCTTCGTGTGGAATGCAAACCTCGGCGGATATCGTTTTCATGTCTAGCAACTTCTTATTGCAGCTTACTACCGCCAATACATTCACTCTTCACTCCATAGTTATCACCTCTAATGCTTGAGGATGGATTGTGGTGGAAGGTGTGGTGCTCCGCGAATTATCAGACCCAGACAGGAGGAGGCTAAAACAGGTCCATTTACCATGGGCAAAGTGTTGAGGGCTCTAAGGATCTGCGGCATTAGCGTAGGAGGGGCAATAACGGGGTTGATGGCGAGCAAGTCGGATTGATGCATGGGAACATATTTTCAGAGGGAGCCAGCAGCGGGCTGCGGAGGCGGCACCAA
>JAGVVM010015141.1:0-12823 GCA_019149425.1 Psidium friedrichsthalianum | reverse complement strand
AAACACTGAATAGACAAGACACAAACACTGCATAGACATGAGTCCTACGGACGCTCAAACAATGCTCTGTTCCAACATTGCAGAGCTGAGGATTTCTCTCATAGTTAGTATCGATTTCATTACCGATTCCTTCGTTGTTCCAATGTTACTTCTGCTGTTTTGAAACAAGTTAGTCCGTTACGATCGATTTGGTTAGCTTAAAAAAAAAATAGAAGAACTATCTCACAGTTTATCGACCGTTGCTTGCACCCTAAGAAATTTTCTCTCTTCGATCGTTTCCGCAATGGGGGAGTCGATCGATGTCTGGAGGATATTCTTCAGAACCACCGCGGACACCGAGTCTTCGAGTTCATCAATATGGCAATCAGGATCGCCGTGCTCGATTGTCCTTCTATCATGAAGAAACTGTATCACGGAAGAGCTTTTCTCGTGAGAGACCACTGGTGCCGGAGGTGATTGCTTACTCGCGAGTAAACAGAAAAGCAAGGCAAACAATAACACAGGTAATGTTTGTTAGGCATGTAAATAGGCTTATAGATAGCCTTTCTTTCTATTTGTAACTCTTTCCTAGTAGAGATAGGTTTTGCATATACTCTGTTATTCTGTTTCCTAATTTCTTGCTTGTACACTTGTATATATGTTTACCACCTCTCAATGAAAGTGATTTACTTTTGCCTTTCACAATTGAATCTCTTCCTACATGGCATCAAAGCCATAGGCTTTTTCACTGAATTTTTTTTTCTAGTCCTAGGGTTTCCTAATCTGCTAGTATCCACATATTTTCCGCCAGCCCTCATCACCCCTCTTACGTTCCTATGGCTTCCCAAGAGTCCCAACTCATCTTGAAGTCCATTAATGTAGAACTCGATGGTCCGAATTACACCTACTGGGCCAAGTCTATGACCTTGGTTCTCAAGGGTATGGCGCTTTGGAAAATTGTTACAGGAGCCTCACCTAATCCCTCAACGCAGACTAATGCATCTGATTCTGCCATTTAACTATGGGAGCGCAAAAATTACTTTCTTATCTCTCTCGTTCACATAGGTGATTGCTACATCTATTGCAGATTCAGATTTCGCCAAAGACGTTTGGATACACTCAAATCGACTTATTTGCAAAAAGATCTTGCTCGTCGATTTCAATTGGAATTAGAGACTCGTCAGGTTCGTCAAGGAAACTCACAGAGCATATTAGATTTTTTCGTACAGATGACTATTTTATGGGAACAGCATTATCTTACTTTGCCCGAGACCCTAGTTTCAATTAAAGAGTTTGACTGTTATTTGGAGGAAAACAAAACCTTTTAATTTCTTCATCCGCTCAATGGTGATTTTGAATATCTTAAGTGGTCTATCATCCATCAATCTCCACTACCTTCTGTCAAAGATATTCTGCCTGAATTAAACTCTAAGCAAACTCGTCGAAACAAGGTTCTTGATAGTGCTATTGATTCTGCTCTTGCTCTTACATCTAAACTCATGATAATGTCAGTCAGGAGAATGTAAAGGTTATTGCAATTATTGTCAGAAAACAGGGTAAAGAATCAGCTCGCTAACCCAAAGCCGCGGTTGCCACGTAGTCTGTCGACCCACCAGCTTCGGTCCCCTCTCTTGATGGCTTGTTTTCCATGAGCCAATTGCAAACTGCAATTCAAGGAATGGTTGAAAATGTTGTTAATCAGATTATGCAGAAAGACGGGAATTCTATTGCAGCTTCCGCAACCATTACTCCAGTGTCGCGACCCGAAAATAATTTTTATCGATCGGGTTAACGGATTATTAGGTTTATTAGATGAATTAACCTAGTACGGACCCTCCCAAGTCCTACCGAATCGCAACTTTGGTTTTTGTTCAAATGGTTTTTCATTTTGGAGTCGCCACTAATCGTTCTTGGTAGGTCGATTAGAAACCTAAATAGAGTATCGGGAGAAATACTTTATTCCTGCGAACCAGAGATTATGAATTCGGGGACTTGGTTACGCTAGATTACTCTAACGCCCTTTCGGTACCATTTTATTTCATGAAAAATCATTTGGGATGAGATTTGGGATCAAACTGATCAAAAGGGTAAAATGATCATTTTTCAAGGATTGGAGAGTGAAAATAAGTCAAACCAGTTGAATGTGGTCATTTCCTATTTTTCACAATTTTTAAGAATTTTTCGAATTTTTTTTTTTTTAGACGATTTGCCCATAATGGGCAAAATCATCATTTTGGGAAAATCGGGAAGAAAATTCATCAAAAATAGGATTGGTCAGTCGAAAAGGCCGGTTTCCTGGTTTTTAAGACTTTTGAAAATTTTTTGGAATTTTTTTGGGGTTTTTTTTTTTAAATAATTTTTTAATGATGATTTTTTTATGAATATTTTCTTTCTTCTCTTTTTTTATTTATTAATATATATTTTTTTTGTATTTTGTGTAATTTTTGAAATTTATAAGAGGAAAAATGAAGACGGAACGGTTTCTTGTGATTATCTTGAATACCGTGGGTGGATTCAAAAAGATCATCGAGTAAGCCAGACCATCACTATGGCTTTCAAAAAATATATATATATATATATATACCTATATACCTATATACCTATATACATTTCGGAAAAATCGCAAGTGTGAGTGAAAGATACCTCGCCAAATTCATTCAAAATTTTCGGTTTCTAAATTCAACGAGCCTATCTTCCAATCGAGGTAGCCAAATACTCAATCCCACAAGAAAACAAACTATGAAATCAACAATTTATGCAAAATAAACAAGACAATATTCAAAGTTTCGACTTAGAAAGCATACCTACATTGACAAGATTGCCTTTCCCTAATGAATTCGCGCCAAACTTAACGACCGAGCTCCGAGTTTTGGACCACCTGGGATGGGGATTCGCTCACACTCGACGCAAGGGAAGCTTCGTTCTCCTCTCTTGAGGTATGGTCCGCATGTGAATTCGCTCAAAAGACAGCTTCCTTTGACTTGATATTGCAGCGCTCACATTGAAACAGGAAAATCGTGAGTAGCAGTAGGAAATTAACAAATCCATTAAGCAAGCTTTACCAATTGCAAGGCATAATCAACATTAATTGTCATGTTCACCATGTTATGCATGCACGATAATGAAGAGCACTGAAAGTGGAAAATTTAAAAGCATGTATTGAAACAAAATGCGCCCCTATGTAAAGACTATTATGATGTATAATCATGGTAAGCATCAGCATTTAGAGAATTAAACCCACCTTGACATCGCCTGAGATCACCCCAACTATTTCGTCTAAAAATGCAAATTTCGACAAGTTTCCAAGCTTTTATTTCAGTCATTCGTTTCTCATGTCTGACCAAACAACTAGCATCCAGAGGTGAAATGAGACTTACCTGAACATCCACGATCATCAATAGTTGCTCGTTTGGCCAGTGGGAATTCATGATAGGGACCAAGGTGCAGGAGAGTTCATCTAGGTTTTTTTAGCAATCCATGCACATAAAATGGACATAGGAAGGTGGAGAACAGGTTCTAAATACAGTTCAACATGAGAGACAAGCAGGCAAAATATTCGCAATGGATGACCGAATCAAAACTCAAAAAAAATCGTACGCATGAGCAATTCACCGGACGGCTAATACAAGAAACAGAAAACCACAAAATCATCAACTCGGCGATCATGTCAATCGAAACTAAAGCCCAATCGTCATTACTCAACTCATTATCCACGTCGCGACCTATCCTACTCGACTTGGTTCGATCGGAATCGAACCAAGCCATGATTCACAGTCCGTAGAGCATTGAAAACCTTCAAAGAATTCGTACCCACTATAAATTCAGAAGCATATCCATGCAAACCTAACCATGACTCATAGAAAAATTTGAACAACCAAATCTCACCGTAAAACTTGTTATATAAGAGGAATACATAGCAAATTTTACCCAATGAACTTGCTTAAATGAAATGAATACCGCATGCCATACCTCTTGAGCTTCATCCATCGGTTTGTCAAATGGCACTGGATAGTCAACAAGCACTTCAACTTTTGGACATACTTCAAGTATAGCAGGAGCTCGAATAAAAACTCCACGAAAAGTATCAGCACTTCCTTCCTTTGATGCAAGCTCCGGTACTGAAAGATCCACTTCAAAGCTCTAAATCTGACTGCCAAAAAAGTTCCTGTGTACAGTACAGTATAACCCTCCAATAAGATCTTGTCCTCCTGCTTTTTGTCCAGTTACTTTGTCAGCCAGGAATATGAGACCAGCGCGGGTTCCCCAGACAGGCTTTCCCATCTTAACGAACTCTCGAAGAGCTGGGAACTGTCTGGGGCAATGAAAAATGGCAATGACGATGATGTGGAAGATGCTTTTGAGAACTCTATGAAGTGTTCTCAAAGCTCTCATTAGCCTGATCCTCTCTTGAGCCGCAATGATAGGCCATGCGAGCTGTTCTTCGATGGTCGATCCCGGAAACTTCGGTGAGCTTCCTTTTTTCTTTTGGCCTCTTTCTCTCGCAGCCATTGCGGCTTTTGTTTTCTCTAGAGACTCAGATTGGGTCCCTCGATTCTTTTGCTTGTTGAGCGCAGCAACCCTCCTTTGACAATCACCTCTCGAAAGCTCACTTGCCTTCCTTTCGTCATATAGCTTCTTCTCCCATGCTCGGAACTTGCCCAACACCGTGGCATGAGTTTTTTTTTTTTTGTTCTTCTCCGTCAAAAACCGTTCTTCACGCCTTCTGTTGTTCATGCCTCTCTCCTTTTTTGCTGCCAGTCCTCTTCGGTCTGAGATGATGACGAGTCATGGAAGTTCAGCCATTTGAGAGCCTGCCCCCTATCCTTGTCTTCACGTGGCCTCTTTCAGTCTTGGCTGGCGCTTTCTCCATCATTGGATTTCCTTTGTCGTCCATCCCATCTTGCATGCTTTTCTCTTTCGGTCATACTTTTTCTTTTACTTTTTCCACCCAAAACTTCATTTCACCGAGAAGCCCATGTACCTTTAGATGAGGGTCTCTTGCTTTCGGTCATTCTTTAGCCGCCTCAGCCATCATGATGTCTCCACCGAGATATCCTCTTGTCTTGGCCTTTGACTCAGCACAGCGGATCAGAGGTACTTGCTGTTCTTCCTCTTCGTTGTTCAGCCAAATTATGAATGAGTTTTTGAACTTCAGGCTCGATACTTGCATGGGCCATTGAAGGGCTATCTCCATTGCGATGCGTCACTGATGATGACTGAGCTAATTCCGAGAGATTTGATTACCTCGACTCTTCCGTCCCTAGCAATGTCTCCAAAGTAGTCCCTGCATCGATAAAAATTTCAGCCACTGGAGGCAACAAGACAGCTCTTGCGTTGCTAGACATGGCGCCTCGGGTCTTCACCCTTGATCATTGACTCTGTCTCCAAGAAGTTTTTACAGGGACATCTCACCTCCCTTTTCTTTGACCGGCTTACCAAACTCCGCTTTAATTTTCCTCTTATTGCAATCTGAGGCTCCCCGGCCACTTGAAGCCAAATCAGTAGCCCTCGAAAACTTGCCTTTTTCTTTCGCATGTGAGTGGGGACCCTTTAGTGGTCTCTCGGTGAACTCGCTCACTCATTTTTCTTTCCCTTTGCAGGCCGCTTCCCCCTTTTTCCAGTACTCCACCATCCGTCTTTTTCTTTTTGAACGGTCCATCCAATTTTTTCATCATTGTGTTCCCTTGCCCTTTTCTTTAGTGCAGAGGCCACCACATCACCAATAAGACAACGCTCATGCCAGATTTCGGCAGCCTCTTAACTTTGACTTCTAGTTGGCCTCATAATTACACAATGCCTAATTACCGTCCGCAGCATTAGGGACTAGAAAACCATGCTTCCCAAGGCCATCATAAACGCATATATATTTTTTTAAAGTGCAGAAAGTCTTAACAGATAGAGCCAGTTAAAACTTCTTCGTCGCTTCAAATAATCACGCTTGGATTTAACTGCCCTAAAAAAAGCTCTACCAAGTTCGTGTAATTCCATGGAAAGGATGGAACCATCACTTTGGCAGCCTCAAAGATATCAGAATCGTTTCCAACCCCGATTTGACAGTCAATGTTATGCTTGAAAAGCCGTAACACGGTCCACAAGCTCGGAATGGACAACTTCACGATTTCTTTCTTCATCATGTCCATCTGCTTCTCAAATACGCTTTCGAGGTCGAATCCTCGCGACTTAGAAGTACGCTCAAACGCATTTATTGGTTCAGGCCTCTCTTTCGTCTCTGTTATAAAACGTTCATGCTGGCTTGAGAAGTCTATGCTCTTCCTTTACTTTCTACGAAATCGGCTGATTCAGCTCCAATTTCAGGTTGAGAGAGAGACATTCAAATGATGAATTGAATTAGGAAAATCGACGCGACACCGAAATACGCACCATCAGGTCATTGAAAAATTTGGACAATTAGAGGACAATGTCACGACTCTAGAAATGCAAAAATCGAAAATTACAAAGCTAAAATGAATTTTCTATAATTTATTCAATTAATTTGAAAATGAGATTAACAAAGCAATTCTCGATTTTAGATTAATTTTTGCAGATTTTCTTCGGCCAAAATGAAGAGAAAATTAAAAGGAAAATACTGAATATTTTTTCATATTTTTGTGGTGACAAATGCCATTATTTATTAAATATTTTCCTAATTATATATATATATATATTAAAAAATACAAAAAATATGAAAAATTATTTTTTGTTCAAAAATGGTAGCCTAAGCTCGATGAAGGCTTCCAAAGTTGATTTTGTAATTTTCTCATTTTTTTCTTGATTTTCTATTAATTTTCGAAAATAAAAATGCCGAAAAATACTGAAAATATAAAAAATTATTTTTTTTGGTCAAAATTGGTTTCCTAGGCTTGGCCAAGGTCCCCAAAGTTGATTTTTCAATTTATGAATTTTTATGGATTTTCTATTAATTTCAAAAGAGAAAAGATGATTAAAAATCAAGTGTCAACACTCAGGCCATGTAATTCAATTAAGCTTAGAATCTTGAATTAAACCCATTCGCCACCGATCCGATATAAATATGCAGTGCATGAAAAATTATTTTTGTGAGAACTAAAACCAATTCTCAATTTTTATATAATAATAAAAAAAATTTAAAATTTAGGTGTCAACATCCAGCTATGCCTTGTGAACCCTTATAGTTTTTGGATTCAAGCACATCAAATCATATGGCCTTTTTACCTAACCTTTTTTGCCCAAAATTTCCCATATCTCCAAATATTTCCACTGTCCACACTGTAGATAATTCATCTCTTGTCACCAAGCAAATTGGTACAATTCAATCACCTAAATTGACATTACCACATGTTCTTTATGTGCATCAATTAACTATGAATTTGATATCAATTTCCCAGCTTTGTGATCAAGATCTGCGTGTTTATTTTAACCGAAACACTTGTTATATACAGGACTTGCGAACAGGGATGCTATGTGGGAAGGGCATAGGTTTAGTCGTCCCTATCGCCTTGATTATCTCCATGTTCCCACTAGTTCAACTCAACTTGCCACCTCCGTCTCTCTCTCTCTCTCTCTCTCTCTCTCTCTCTCTCTCTCTCTCTCTCTCCCTCCCTCCCTCCCTCCCTCCCTCTCTGTGGCATGATCGTTTAGGACACCCCTTCATATCAAGAATAAAGACTTTAGCTTACTCTGTTTCTCAAACTTCAAAATTTGATTGTCAAAATTGTATTTTTGGAAAACAACATTCTATTCCTTTTCCTTTGAGTAATTCACGAAATAATGCACCTTTCGATTTAATCCATAGTGATATTTAGATCTCTTCTGAACCTTCTCTAAGTGGATCTAAATATTATGTCTTGTTTATTGATGATTATTCTTGATTCTGTTTGTTGTGTATTTTACGCCAAAAGTCTGATGTTTATGACGCACATCTCAAATTCACTACCATGATATACACACAATTTCAAGCTCGCATTAAGGTTTTTTGATTGGATTCGGGTGGGGAATATCGCTCCAAACACTTTCTTGATCTACTTTCCTTGCATGGCACTTTACCACAATTATCATGTCCACATACACCTCAGCAAAATGGTATCTCTGAAAGAAAACACCGACATTTAATCGAAACAGTTCGCACACTTCTCCTCACATTAAAACTATCATCTCAATTTTGGGGGGAAGCTGCTCTTACAGCTGTGTATCTCATCAATCGCACACCTACACCCTTTCTAAATGGCCAAACACCCTATGAACTCCTCTATGGTGCTCCTTCCAACTATACTCATCTTAGGAAGTTCGGGTCAACTTGCTTTGTCCTGCTACCACAGTCAGAACGTCCTTCAAAACTCTTCCCTAGGTCTTAGTTATGCATCTTTGTAGGGTATGGGATAGAACAAAAGGGGTATCGTTGTTGGGATCCTTAAGCCAACCGTATACAGGTTAGTCAAGATGTCATTTTTTGGGAAAATACACCTTACATGTCATTACCAAAAAATTTCACATCTCCCCCACCTACATACGTTGATTCTTTTACCGATACTACTCTCAATTTCCCTCACCTACTTCCCCCACTGAGATCGACACCCCATCACCACATGCTACCACCGATCCACCCTTGGCCGAACCCGCTCCTTTTTCCTGTGGAGCATCCTTTGTCCACGCTGTCCTCGCCCAGGTATCCCTCTCGCACTCGAGCCCCACCCCCTTACTTATCAGATTATGATTGCCATGCAATTTCTTCTTTTGACGTGCATGAACTACAAACCTATAAGGAGGTATGTGTGCATCCTCATTGGGTCAAGGCTATGCAATTAGAATTATTCGCTTTACATAAAACTACTACTTGGGACCTCACCTCTTGGCCTCCAAGAAAGTCAATTGTTGGATGCAGGTGGGTATACAAGATCAAGACTCGTGCTGATGGATCCATAGAGCGCTACAAAGCTCGTTTATTAGCCAGAGGTTTTACTCAGGAACATGGTGTTGATTATGATGAGACTTTTGCTCCTATTGCTCGCATGACTACTGTTAGAGTTCTTCTTGCTCTTCTTGCTCTACGAAACTAGGATATTCATCAAATGGACATCAAGATTGCTTTCCTCAATGGTGATCTTAAAGATGAGGTGTATATGGAGCCTCTACAGGGACTTGAGGTTCAGTCAGGGCAAGTGTGTCGTCTCAAAAAGGCACTATATGGTCATAAACAAGCTCCTCATGCTTGGTTTGAAAAATTTCGTTCTACTGTCCTTCAGTTTGGTTCCCAGTAAAGTCTTAATGATTATGCTCTCTTTATCCGTCTTACTACACATGGTGATGTGTTTCTATTGCTTTATGTGGATGATATGATTTTAACAGGAAGTGATATTCAAGGCATCTCCAAAGTTAAGCAGTATTTGGCTCGGGCATTTGAAATGACAGATATGGGTCAATTAAGCTATTTCCTTGGTATTGAGGTTAGTCGAAGTTCTAGTGGGCATTTTATCTCTCAAATGAAGTCTGCCACGAAATTCTCCGCCTTCCTCATTTCATCGATGATAAAGTCTGTGACGCTCCTCTTGCTATCAACACCAAACTACGGACAACAGATGGCGAGTTGCTCTTCAATCCAACTCTTTATCGTCAGTTAGTGGACATGCTTACTTACCTCACCATTCGCCCAGATATTGCTCATGCAGTTCATGTGGTATCTCAGTTCATGGCCACACCCCGTTCCATCCATTATGCAGCTATCTTATGTATTATTCGCTATCTACGTGGTACTTTGGATCGTGGATTATTATTGTCATCTTCATCACTTCCCACTCTTATTGTCTATTCAAATGCCGATTGGGCTGGTAATGTAATTGATAGGCGCTCCACTACTGGATACTTGGTTTTTCTGGGGAACTCTTTAATTTCTTGGAAAAGCAAAAAGCAGGACATTGTTTCTCCTTCTAGTGCTGAATCCGAGTATCGTGCACTTGCGGATGCAATAGCCGAAGTTCTCTGGCTTCGGCGACTTCTTGTAGACTTTGGCATTTCCTTTCTGCTCCTACCTCTATTCACTGTGATAGGAAGAGTGCAATCCAGATTACCCATAATGATGTCTTTCATGAGCGGACTAAACATATTGAGTTGGACTGTCATCTTGCTCGCCATCCCTGTCAGCTTGGCAATATTGCTCTTCCGTATCTCAATAGCCATAACCAGTTGGCCGATTTATTGACTAAAGCCCACTCCACTCATTGCTTTAGCTACTTACGTGACAAACTTCAGCTACTGAAGCTTCCAGCACGTAAAGTTTGAAGGGGGTGGGGGGGGGGGTGTTAGGCGTGTAAATAGGCTTATAAATAGCCTTTTGTTTTCTATTTGTAATTCTTTCCTAGTAGAGATAGGTTTTGCATGTGTTGACACCTAATTTTTAATTATTTTTTTTATTATTTTCGAAAATTAATAGAAAATCCATAAAAATTCATAAAATTAAAAAAATCAACTTTGGGGACCTTGGCCAAGCCTAGGGAACAAATTTTGACCAAAAATTGAATTTCCATATTTTCGGTATTTTTTAATATTTTCATAAATTAGGAAAATATTTAATAAAATTAGCGTTTGAGGCCACAAAAATATGAAAAAGAGTCAGTATTTTTTTTTAATTTTCTCTTCATCTTGGCCAAAGAAAATCCACAAAAATTCTGAACCGGGAGTTACTTTGTTAATCCCATTTTTAGATTAATTGTAAAATTGTAGATAATTTATTTTAGCTCCGTAATTTTCAAATTTTGCATTTCCAGAGTCATGACATTGTCCTCTAATATTCCAAATTTTTCAACAACTTGATGGTGTACTTTCCATTTTTTAGAAAAGTCCTCCGAATTCAATTCATCATTTGATGGAATCTCAAGAATTACCATATGGAGCACAAAGTACAAAAGCTCGTGAAGCAGCTGGTCGTGACATTACAAGATATGTTCCTGATCCCATTAAAAAGTGAGGCAAAGTCGCCTCAGCGGCTTGGACTATCAAAAAGAACCAAATGAACACTAAACGACTCGACAATACCAGCTAAGATGGATCACAATCGAGACAAGATATAATGGAGGGAGACATCTATCATCACGGAGGCACGTCTGGCACAAAAAGAAGTCAAAAGTAGAGGGCAAGACAACATCATATGAAAAGAAAAGAAACATAAGTGGGTGGAGCACTGAGAAAGAAGGGCCACCGCTTGTGCTTGACGGAAAACTTTGACCACGGAGAACAAGGAACTCGTGGGGGGCCATTATCATGGATAGCATCGGGAGGGAATTTTCGGTGCTTCGGTTGGGGAGAAAATGGGCAGTGGAAGAACTGTGCTAGGCAATATTATATCAATACTTTTGGCCAGTCACGTGTGGGGGAACTCGGCAAAACGAGATTCCAGCTAGGGGGAGCTCACAAAAAGGGTCCAAAAAAAAAAGAGAAGAAGAAAAATTTTTGATTGGACGAAGTGGAAGAGATCGAGCTCGAGCTCGTGCGGGGAGCTCGCAGCCAAGGAGCTCAAGGATGCGTTCGACCCGTACGATCTCGACGGGAACGGGGTCAGCTCGGCGAATGAGCTGCGCGCGGTGATGAAGAAGCTGGAGCAGAAGTGCAGCCTTGGGGAACTGCAGGAAGATGATAAGCTCGGTCGATCGGGATGGATAACGGCAACGTGAACTTCGAGGAGTCCAACGAATGAAAGATAAGAAGTTATTTACCCCGCGAATTCCTTTAGCTCACATCCCTCACGCTGCAATCTATTTTGCTCAGAAAAGCATTTATGTTAAGTGAAACCATTTGATTCGGTTGCTAAGCTGCTGCCTGTATCACAGGTTGCCTCAAAATGAAGACAGAGAGGAGCCGTGTCGAATAAAAAAATGGAAGCGACGATGAAAGATGGAGGGGAGCTTCAATGGGGCAAGTAAGACTTTCTCCACCAGACGTGAAGAGCCCCCTGGGAAGCTCTGGGCCCCCTGCAGAGAGGGGACTGAAGGCAGATGACAATAATTAACTCTCAAGAGAGCCCAGTATGCAAAGCACGTTGAGGCAGGCCCCGCGGTAACAAGAAGGGCAGATCTGCAACTCAAGAGATGATCCCAGCCAACCGGAATGTTTCCGGACGTTGGACTAGTCTTCTTAGGACTTTTCGACAAGCCATATATGTGACGACCTGGATGTCGGCAACCCGTGATCGGGTTCCACGTGGTGGCCCCCCCCGCCCCGTTATGATAGTGTATTACTTTCGGGACCGGCAACGCGATCGAGGCCATCTCCAAAAGCTGTGAGCGGTTTCGCTCTTCCAAGATCACGGGGATACGAGCGATACTCCTCCGGGTACTCCCTGGCGTCGGATTTGGCCGAACATCTCTGTCAGACGCACCCCCCCCGTGTACAGCACACAAGGGCGGTCTTGTGCAAGAGTTAGACTTGGCGTGCGTGACGTCCTCGATCAAGAACACCAGAGCAAGACAGCGAGGGGCACAGAAGGACCCTCGTCCCTATGCGTTTACCTCCCCCCCCTTTCCCCCTTTGTATCCCCCTCCTCCCCTCTCCTCTCTCCCCGTCACACGACCAGATCACTGCCAAGAGTGAAGATGGATTACTGCAGGTAGAATTCCAGGGCGACGCTTTGATTTCTCATAGTCCAAAGAACGCGCAATGTCTTTAAGGCGAGGAGGCTGCTATGGAGGTATCCCGCCAGAAGACGGAAAAGCAAAGAGAATACAAAAAATGAGCAAAGTGAAGGACGAGGGCCGACGCGGAAGCTGGCGAGAGCAATGGCATCCTCGCTCAATGAACAAAACAACCAGTCCCCGCCAGCATCGACGGACTGACTTACACACCAAGCCTAGAGAGCTTTGCACGCAGTCCGACAAACCAT
>JAGVVM010015139.1:0-13008 GCA_019149425.1 Psidium friedrichsthalianum | reverse complement strand
CATCTTAATTATGGGTGATTGAAAAATATTTGGTGCATGACTCTGCTTGGTCTTAAATGTCATGATACCTAGAGGGCACATTCATCACATAGCAAGAAAATTTTGGTTTTATAGCAAGAACAATTAATAGTCATGTCTTTGGTTTTGGCATGATGTAAAACTGAAGGTTTGAATAGAAAATGCATGCGGGATATGAAATTGTTCAGGAATTCTCTCCATTAGTCTTGTTCAGAAGGGGCGTCGAGAAAATAGAATGCATTTTACCAGTCTCCCTAGAAGCTTCGTAAAAGTTTCCATTGGTCAATTCATGGTTGCCGTCGTCGAAATTTCTATGTCCAAACATTTAACAACAAATTCAAACTCAAGAGTCAGAGCTTTTAAAGATAGAGGATACCAAACGAAATAAGGGATATAAAGCGAAGATGGTTTTTGAGCTTTTCTTTATTTTAATCATATTAGAAACAATTTTTAAAATACCCAATCATAGTTTTGCATCTGCATCAAGTATGACTCTGAGTTCTTGACGTTTGCGGCGATGTTCATCGGGCGAAAAATCCTTAACTTCATGCTAAACTATCTCTTTACCACGCTTTTATATATATGTGTGTGTGTGTGTTAGGGGTGAGCAAAAAAATCATGATCCAACCAAACTGAATCGGACCGTACCCAACCGGCTAATTTTGGATCGTAACCGGCGGGTACGGTTCGGTTTCCGGTTCCAATTTTCCAAAACCGGCGGGTATCGGTTCGGTTTCCGGTTTCAGGTGGGAATCATCTAACCAGCCCAACTGAACCGATTTTTTTTTATATAATATAAATAGACCAATTATTTTAATGAAAACATCTCTTAAATGCTTAACCCATCCGTCCCAAAAAAGAGCCTAAACCCGCAAAATGAAAAAAGACCCTACCCTAATCCAACTCTCTTCGCACTCGATTGTCCTTATTGTACAATTCAATTGCACATTTTTTTTATTTTCTAGTATAGTGGGCAAATTGTCACTTATGCGGTGCCTTTGGGTTGCTGAGAATTTTGATTTACAAGGTAAAAAAGAAAACGAAAGTTCTAAGTCTATCGTTATATAGCTTTATTGAGTCATATTTGTGGAATTAGTATTCAACTTAATTTTTTATGGAACGAGCGGGTGACGTTAGAATTGTAACCAAGATCCAACCAAGAACAGGACCAGACCGGTGGTTCCGTTCTCGGGTGGATCCATGAAATAAACGGCTGGTTCACGGTGCGCATTTTACAAAATCGATTCTTAACGGATGGTTATCGGTTTTAAAGTAGAACCATCCATCCTGTGAACTGATCACCCCTAGTGTGTGTTATGAACCGATCACACGATTAACTGTGTAACGTGCATGTCATTCTAACGGGAAGAATCAAAACTACAGTTTCCCGATTAACTATCACACGTGTTTGGCCCCACTCTAATTGCTCCCGCTCCTGATTGAATCACCCTCGGCCGTCCGATGCGGATACCTGCTTCAAAGTCAAACCTCGTCATACAATCAGCGGGGCCCAGAGAAAAGCATACGAAATGAGGGTGTCGGGTGACCGTCATTGAGGACCAGTCAGCAACGAGAGAAAGCAAAGTCAAAAAGCCTTCCGCCATCTTTTCTTTGCAATTAAGCAAATTGCAAAGAAAAGGATAAAAGGCAAAAGCCGACAAGGCCACTCGAAAGAAAAAGGGGAAAAAGAAGAAAAGACTTGGGAGCAAAAGCAAGTCAAAGTCTTCCGCCACGTTATAATAATTTTATCGAAACTTGTATTTTACGGGGGAACTCAGCATTAGGTTGCAAAGTTTTTCTTAGGCCTAATATCCTAAAAAACTTAATCCAATCTCAATTCTTCCATAATTTTTTTGTGTAATAAGAAAACTCAACTTTAAGTTCAGTTTCAATTCTACTTGACTTTAAGCCTAATTTTAATTGTACCTTGACTTTAAGCCCAATTTCAATTCTACTCTAAGCCTTGTTTTTTGTCTCATAGAAAAATTTCAGCTGTAGGTCCAATTTTAATTTTACCCTAAATTATTTTTGTCTTATAAAAAATCACAAACTTTTAGTTAATTTCTCGGTCCAAAATCATTGTTAGTGATCTTATGTGGAATTTTCATGTTATTGCTATAGTTTTCCCACAAAATTCAAATCCAAGAAAACGGTTTTTGAAGATAAAGTTTCATATGAGCTCAAGCATCTTCTTGGATTTGAAATTTGGGTAAAAAAATTCGAGCAATTATGGTTAGCTTTCTTTAATTGCTCTTATTCTTGAAAGAGTCTTCCTTCCATCTCGCTAGGGGATTTTCGATTTTGTATTTAGTCTTCAATCTCTCCTGCTCGAGCGTATTCCATGCCTCGGGGCTCAGAACACTCAATCAGTTGAAATTTTAGACAGAGGGTTAATAGGATATATTTGTGACTCAAGTAAAAGTTGGCGGTTTTTTCATGAAACTGAAAAAACTTTTAGAGTAAATTTGAGATTGGACAATCAAATTGGGATATAATATAAAATTAAGGATTTTTCATGGGACAAAAAAATATTTATGGCATTGGAACTAAACATAAAATTGTAGGTTTTTTTATGGGACAAGATTTTTTTGTTGGGGTACAGAAGGGTATTAAGCCATTTTTCTTAGGTGTTTTAAAAAATCTAGGTGTCCGACAATACTATTTAAATTCATTATACATCAAATTCTTTAATTTGTCTATTGACATTAAATCGCTCATATTGATCTGATAGCATCGTGATAATGGTATTGTTCTATAATTCTCAAGGACTCATAAGTCAACAACAAATATATCGTTGCGACAGTGAAGCTCGACGTCAAATTGGTGGTTCGTGGGATATTTTCCTCACGTAGCATGCCCATGCTAGTACCTACACTTTGCAGAAAAAAAGGACAACATCGATCATGATGCCCCCAAAGAAAAAGGAACCGAGGAGAACCATTAATTAAAACATGTAATTTATGTAGTGCATGTTAGGTTTGAACTAAAAAAAAAACTTCTTATTTAATGGTAAAATTTTGTGAAATCATCACTAACTATATTAAAAGCTTAAACCGTTAGATAAATATGTGATTTTATATTTGAATATTATAACCCTCTTCGTCACGCAAATGCTAGAATTTGGCTTAAGCCTAAAATGTGAAAATATTTAATTGGAAGGCAAATAGGGATATGAAATATTTAAAATCAGGACTTATTACTTTGATATAACGTGAAATTTTGCGAGACACATTGTAAAATTTATTTTCTAATTTGGGCTCCAGCACTCCAATTGCTACAAAGTCACCGGAAAGCAACTTTTTTTTTTTTTTGATATTGCTTACGACTAAGCGATTTTCATGAAGATTTTAAAAGTAAAAATAACCGACTTGAATTTCTACCGTGTGACATCCAACCTTTGATTAAAATAGAGTCACCTCTATTCATTGGATCCATGAAGAACGGATCCCATTTCTGTACATTACATTCATTAAGGAAAAATTGTCAAAGAAGTCCTAAACCTTTTGCCTTTTTGTCAATTCAATCCTAAATTTTTTAAATTTGAATATTTAATTCTAAACATTTTCACCTTTTGCCAACTCAGTCTCATTAACTGAATATCGATAACATGGACGCCGGCTCTTCTACATGACACGGCCGCCAGAGGCCAGCTCTTGTCCAAGGAGGGAAAAAAAGAAAAGGAAAAAATAAAGAAAAAGGAAAAAATAAAAATTTGAAATATTATTAAAAATTATCCACGTTAGCGCCGACAGTGTCACGTAAAACGTCTGGCGTCCATGTTAGTGATTTTCGGCTAATAAAACTGAATCGGCAATATATGAAAAATATTTAGGACAGAATCGATAAACTAAAAAAGTTTAAAACTGAAATTATAAAATGTTTTGAATTTTTTTGACAATTTTCTCCATTTGGTTCAACATTGAAGGCTTTTTAACCATTAAAACATAAGCGGTCCAATGCAAATCCATGCTTAAAAAGCTGCATGTTCACTATGAACGCCACTTCTTCAGCTTTTCTTCAACCTGGGAGACGGATTCCTTGTGCAAACCATGACAAATTGCCAGAAAACAAGCTTGAACATTTCCCTTTTTCTTTTCACGTCCTAACTAGAGGTTGCAGGCTGTCCATGCAATAATTGGGTCTTATTTGATGAGAATCTGCCACCCTAAATTTGTTTGTCAGTTCGTGCAATAATCACATCCACTAATCTATATAATATTCACAACTTTTATCGGCCATTGAAAAGCTTTTGTCCCTCTGAAAGTCAGTAAAAATAAATTCTTGTATTCACACCTTTAGAAGTCTTGGTCCCTCCGTCCTTAAGCACCCCATTTTCCAAAGTAATTAAAAAAAAAGAGTGACGCATCACTTACAAATTAATTAAAACATGTAAGTTATGTGGTGTATGTTAGGTTTGAACTCAAAAAAAAAAATCTTATTTGATGGTGAGATTTTGTGAAATCATCACTAACTCTACTAAAAGCTTAAACCGCTAGATAAATGTGTGATTTTTCTAATTATTATAACGCTCTTTCTCACGCGCATATGCTAGACTTTGGCCTAAGTCTAAAATGAGAAGATATTTAATTGGGTGGCAAATAGGGATTTGAAACATTTAAAATTAGGATCTCTTGCTTTGATACCATGTAAAATTTTATGAGACACATTTATAAAATTTATTTCCTAAGTTGGGCTTTATTAATTGATTTAGTAAAGAAAATATATACAATTATTGTAATTATTGAATTCAGTATACATCAAATTCTTTAATTTGTCTATTGACATTAAATAGCTCACATTGATCTGATAGCATAGTGATAATGTTATTGTTCTGTAATTCTCAAGGACTCATAAGTCAAAAACAAATATATCGTTGCAGCAGTGAAGCGCAACGTCAAATTGGTGGTTCGTGGGATATTTCTCCTTACGTAGCATGCTCATGCTGATGCCTCCATTTCGCAGAAAAAAAGGACAACATCGATCATGATGCCCCTAAAGAAAAAGGAAGGGAGGGAGAACAATTAATTAAAACATGTAAGTTATGTAGTGCATGTTAGGTTTGAACTAAAAAAAAATTCTAATTTGATGGTGAGATTTTGTGAAAATCATTGCTAACTGTATTCGAAGCTTAAACTGTTAGATAAATATGTAATTTTCTATATTGGAAGATAGTGCATGTTATATATTGGAAATGGTCAAAGACCCCCAGCTCAAGGGAGGGTATATGCAGTCACCCAGGAGGAAGCAGAGGCTTCTAAGACTGTTATCTCAGGTATTCTCTCCCTATGTGGACAAAGTGCTTATGCATTATTCGATACGGGTGCTACGCATTCTTTTGTATCCGCTCCGTTCGTGAAATTATGTGGATTGAAAACTAGAACACTAGAAATACCTCTTAGTGTATCCACACCCCTAAAGGATGTAGTATTATCCACCCTGGCGTGTAAAGACTGCGAGATGACTATAGGAGGACGAATCCTAATGATAGATTTGATAGTATTGACTATGTACGACTTTGACGTCATAATTGGGATGGATTGGCTTCAAAAGCAGCGAGCCAAAGTGGACTGTTATAGAAAGGTAATCCAGCTTAATCCATCAGATCACCCTAGCTTTGAATTTCATGGAAATAGAGCAGTTTCGTCCATGCCACTTCTTTCGGCATTGGAAGCACATCGACTCCTTCGGGATGGATGTCAAGGTTACTTGGCATATGTGAGCAATCAGAATAAAGAGGAAGTAAAGCTTGAAGAAATTCCAATAGTTCAAGAATTCCCTGACGTGTTCCCTGAAGAATTACCAGGATTACCTCCAGAACGGGAGGTGGAATTCGTGATTGAATTAGCTCCGGGAACAGGACCAATTTCAAAAGCTCCGTATCGGATGGCCTTAGCGGAGTTAAAGGAACTAAAGGTACAACTGCAGGAGTTACTAGATAAGGGCTTCGTTCGACCTAGCGCGTCTCCGTGGGGTGCACCGGTATTATTTGTAAAGAAAAAAGATGGGTCATTACGTCTCTGTATCGACTATAGGCAGTTGAATCAAGTCACAATCAAGAATAAGTATCCACTTCCAAGAATCGATGATTTATTTGATCAATTACAAGGATCGTCAATTTTCTCTAAAATTGATCTGAGGTCAGGCTACCATCAATTGAGGATTAAGGAGGAAGACATTCCAAAGACTGCGTTCCGAACTCGGTATGGACATTACGAGTTTCTGGTTATGCCTTTTGGGTTAACCAATGCACCTGCCGCATTTATGGACTTGATGAACAGGGTATTTAAACCATTCCTGGATCAATTCGTAATTGTCTTTATCGACGACATTCTGGTATACTCGAAAGGACCAGAAGAACATGAAAACCACTTGAAAACGGTGCTCCAAACCCTCAGGGAACATAAATTGTATGCTAAGTTCAGCAAATGTGAATTTTGGCTGGATCGAATCACATTCCTAGGTCACGTGGTGACTAGTGAAGGAATCTCAGTGGATCCGTCTAAAGTTGAAGCAGTAATAAACTGGCCTCGACCAATAACGGTAACAGAGATTCGAAGTTTCTTAGGGCTTGCGGGATATTATCGAAGATTTGTAGAGGGATTCTCACGTCTTGCTGGCTCATTGACTCAGTTGACACGAAAAAATGTGAAATTCGAATGGACTGAAGAATGCGAGAAAAGTTTTCAAGAGTTAAAGCGGAGATTGACTACGGCACCTATTCTGACAATACCATCGGGACCCGGAGGATTTGTAATATACAGTGACGCGTCTCACAAAGGACTTGGGTGTGTCCTGATGCAACATGGAAAAGTCGTTGCTTATGCATCCAGACAGTTGAGACCGTACGAGCTAAACTATCCAACACATGATCTAGAACTTGCCGCAATCATATTCGCACTGAAAATCTGGAGGCACTATTTGTATGGGGAGAAATTCGAAATTTATACGGATCACAAGAGTTTAAAGTACTTATTCTCTCAAAAGGAATTGAACATGAGGCAGAGGCGATGGATGGAGTTGTTGAAAGACTACGACTGTGAAATCTTGTATCATCCTGGAAAAGCAAATAAAGTAGCAGATGCTCTCAGTCGAAAATCAGCACTGGTAGTGGCTAATATGATGATAAAAGAGTGGAATCTACTTGAAGAGATTTCAAATTCGGAGGTGAAGCTCGAGGTGATCGATGGCACTAATGGCACTAATATATTGGCTGCTCTTAGAATTGAGTCTGAGATCATACAACGGATTAAGACCCTGCAACAATCGGACCCTGACATCGCGAAGATTCGAGACAAGATTCTAGAAGGGAAGGCACCGGACTTTCAATTGTCTGGAGACGGAGTTATAAAGTTTCGTGGACGCCTTTGTGTACCCAATTACAATGACACAAAAGAAGAGATCCTGTCAGAAGCTCATCGTAGCAATTACAGTGTCCACCCAAGAAGCACGAAGATGTATCGAAACCTGCGTCAACATTTTTGGTGGAATGGAATGAAGACCGATATCGCCAAACATGTCGCCAAATGTCTGACTTGTCAACAGGTGAAGGCAGAACATCGTAAGCCTGCGGGATTATTGAAGCCATTGGAAATTCCATAATGGAAATGGGAGCATATCACGATGGACTTTGTGCAAGGATTGCCAAGGACATCGAGGAATCACGATTCCATTTGGGTAATAGTGGATCGTTTGACTAAGTCCGCACATTTCTTAGCAGTACGGGTAGACTATCCATTGGAGAGGTATGCGGAATTGTATGTGAAAGAAATCGTTCAACTACATGGAGTGCCTGTTACAATCACTTCAGATCGCGACTCGAGGTTTACGGCAAATTTTTGGAAAAGTCTCCAGATCGCCTTGGGAACTAAATTACAGTATAGTACTGCTTTTCACCCACAGACGGATGGACAATCAGAAAGAGTTATCCAGATATTGGAGGACATGTTGAGAGCATGTATTATTGATTTCAAGGGTAATTGGGATGAGAAATTACATCTCGTGGAGTTCGCATATAACAATAGCTATCAGCAAAGTATCGACATGGCTCCATTTGAAGCTCTATATGGGCGAGTTTGTAGAACTCCTATCTGTTGGGATGAGGTTGGAGAACGAACTATGACGGGACCGGAGCTAGTCCAAATTACGTCGGAAGCTGTAAAGTTGATACGGGATCGACTCAAAACTGCTCAAAGTCGGCAAAAAAGTTATGCTGACAAACGACGGAGACCTCTGGAATTCAACGTGGGAGATCACGTGTTTTTAAAAGTGTCACCAGTGAAGAGTATATCGAGATTTGGAATGAGGGGAAAACTGAAGCCAAGGTTCATTGGACCATTTGAGATCCTTGAAAGGATTGGCGAATTGGCATACCGGTTAGCCTTACCGCCAAAATTATCCAACATCCATAACGTCTTCCATGTGTCTATGCTGAGGAAGTATGAACCTGACCTGAAGCATGTTTTGAACTTCGAACAAATAGAAGTGGGTGAGAGGATAAAGTATGTGGAAGAGCCAGTACGAATCTTAGATCGAAGGGAGCAAATTTTGAGAAACAAAGTAATTCCTCTAGTTATGGTGCTATGGCGATATCATGATATAGAGGAGGCGACGTGGGAAAGCGAGAATGATATGAAGCGTCGATATCCTCATTTATTCGGAAAAGCAGGTAACTATCTAAATTTCGAGGACGAAATTTTTTTTAGGAGGGGAGAGTTGTGACATCCCGATTTTTCTCGCCTAATTAATTAAGAGTGACAGTTATATTAGAGTCAATTTATTTGACTTAGAAATTTACTTATGTTAAGTAAATTTTAGAGTCGGTGATGTGAGAATAATTCCTCGGATGAGGAGTGACAATACAAAGGGGACACCCTAAAAATGTTAATTGAGTTACTAATTAAATTATTGAGACAACTATAGTCAATTTATTTTTACTATGGTCAATTTATTTTTACCATAGTCTAAACTAAGGTTAATAGACATAATATACATAATTAAGCTTGTGGGGGACAAAATGGAACTTTTATCCCCCAAATTCATGGCCGGCCAACCTAGGGAAGCATTGAAGAAATTGGTGTGGACCAATTCATGATTTCAATTCCATGATCTTGTCCCATAATTATTATTCTTTAGACCAATTTCATGATTTTGTCCCAACATAATTATGACTCCTCAATTAATTACTAAACCCACTATCTTTCCACTCCCCAATTAATTACTAAACTAAACCCACTATCTTTCCACTCCCCAATTAATTACTAAACCCACTATCAATTAATTACTAAACCCACTATCTTTCCACTCTTTCAAGAACACGCTCTCTCTCATTCATTCTGAATTTCAAACAAATTTCACACCACAAATTACTTTCAAAGAAGATTAAGGAAGATCAAGGGTGATTTTCTCAAAGATTGAAGTGTTCTTGGCATTTGAGGCAAGTTTAACATCTTTCTATTACACTTTTATGATTCAAAGTTTGCTAGGCTTGATTTATTTGGAGCATGATATGAAAATGGATGTGTGAATGATAAATTTCGTGCTCATGTGGAGAGAAAATGGCCAAATGGTTGGGTTGAGCAAGCTGCCCTGAAAAGAGATAATTCCTACCCCTCTGTGTTGTTATTTTCGTACTAGTGTATATAGACTCCAAAAGACTAAGATCAAAACACGAAAAATGATTCTAACATCTTAAACTGTGTCATATAATTTTTTGGGAATTTTTGAAGTCCATTTGGTCGGTCTAAAGGCCTTACTTAAACACGGGTCTGATCTGTACTAATCTGTAACTACCCTTGGCTCCTGTTTTCACTTTTTGTACCACTCTTCGTAGACTCCAAAAGATTGAGAACAAAACATGAAAGTTGGACTTAACATACTAAGCTAGAACATATATTAAATTGGGAATTTTTGGGATAATCTAAGTTGGCATTAAGATCATACTTTGAGCTAAGTGTGTTCTGTTTCTGGGTTTGAAAATCTATTTCTGATCTAACCTTTGAAGATTAATATTTTCGTATCTCTTCTTGTGGACATGTAGAACTCCAGAACAAAACACGAAAGTTGGATCTAACATATTAAGCTAGAACATATATTAAATGGGAATTTTTGGGATATACCAAGTTGACATTAAGATCATACTTTGGACTGACTGTGTTCTGTTTCTGGGTCTGGAAATTGGTGCTATTTCTACGAGTTTTAGTGAAAAATATAAAATGATCTAACTCAGGGTCTGGTCACGAAAGCTTTAGATCTGGATCTTGACTACCACATAATAAAATTTGGTGATTTTTGGAATTGATTTACTTGGGTAAATGTTCAAGTTTCGTTCAGTGTGCGAATCTGTTTCTGGAGATGTCATTCACGAAAATTGGGTGAAACACTTTGATCCGTGGGTTTGATGCTCAAGAGCTTAAAATGAAAGTTGATCCTCACTGAGTGAACTACTATTTGGTAAATTTTGGGAATTTTATGATTTTAATTAATATGTTAATCGTGGTGATTAACCGAGCCTAAATCTGCCCAGATTTCAGTGATGAGATGAAATAAATTGTGTTATGAGAAAATGTTACTGTGAATGCCGAATAATGAAAATTGAGTGAGTTATACATGGCATGATCATATGGCATATCATTTAAAAACATGTGTGCATTGATCATGGAGGAAAAAGTTGAAAAGGAAATTCCCATCGGACAGCGTACCGATGGAGCCCCAGGTGTTTGGGAAGCCCCTACTGTGAAATCAGGGTAGCCCCTGCTGTGTGATCAGGGAAGCCTCCGGAGTGGAGATGCCCAAGTGTGGAAATCTTGGTAGTGCCATGCGCGAATGTCGAGGAGGAATTCGTGGGCCTTGGCAAGGAATTCTGCTAAATTGTGAGCAGAAATATGAATTAAAGATGAGATAAATACATAACTGCATATTTATGAATGCATGACATTTTCATCTGTGTGCATTTTATTCCCGCTGTGATTGCCTGTTGATTGAGCTAATGTTATAAGTTTAGTTAATAAATAAAAGCTTTTTGAATAAATCGAAAGAATATAAAGCTGAATTGCTAATTGTGTAAAAAGGTATGTCTTGGATAAATTAACGTCTAGTGATAATTGAATTGTATTTGTAATATTTAGATGTTTTATTTGCTGAGCGTTGGCTCACTCTTGTTGACCAACACGTTTCAGATAATTAGACATGGTGGGATGCCCGAGGAGATCCTGTTATATATATGTTATCAAAGGCCATCTACCGGTTTGGGCCTTTTTCTTCTTGTGCTTGATATATCCGTTAAGACGACCGGATATTGGTGTTCTGGTAGAAAGGAGTTGACCCTTTCTGTGTAGCCTAACAGAAGGCTAGTAATTTGTTGTATGCCTTACGTGTTTATTTTCGGATATGGCTAATGTATGAAACTAATTGAACTATTTAAAGTTTAATGAATGTGGTATTTTGAAATTATGTAAATCTTCCGCTTGCGTTAATGTAACTGGAATATTAAGATAATGGAAGCGCGTTTCGTCACATGCTGTCTGCAGGGTTGGTTCCGCAGGTAGGTGCACCGGTGCCCAAAGGTGCCACAAAGCAAACAGGAGATAGGCTTCCATTCATACTCCACACTGAAAGTATGATTCTCTCCATTTTAGCACTACATCAGCGACCTTTATGCAGAATCTGGGAGGCTTTGATCTCAACACATACTCGCGCAAAGGAGAAAGTACGCATTGCAGCCGTGTTGGAGTCCACATATAGTGGTTCCCTATGGCACTTGCCATCAAGCTAATCCCGCAGCTAACCACAAAGCATAAGGGATATCCCCGCAGTGGCCTTTCTAAAGCTTGAGCCTTGGGTGCCATTGTTGCAAGAACATGGGTTGCGGAAGAGAGTAATAGGACTTCCTCCCAATATTTTCCTGCGATAGGACTCATCCGAATAGGAAGAAGTAGAGACCATGGGTTATCAGCATTAATATCCACAACATAGCTCCCCAAGCAGATTTGACAGCAGCCTCAGTGAGCTTGAATGGAAGTTTGCGTCCGAATAAAATACCCTACAAAGACACTCATACAATTTCGGTTAGCCCTACCTTGATTATCTCTTCAGTAGCAATTACACGTGGGTCTTCCTTCAAATCGTGCGTTGGTGGGAATTAAGAGATGTGGGGTTATTCCCTTCTCAGCCAGACGCCACAACATTGGCCCCAGGAATCTTTGTTGCACGCTGTTTTGTGTTCAGCTGAGCAGAGTGACATTAGCCGTTCCCTGCTTCGGCAATGCGCCCTACCTCGGCTTGGCTTCTCCTTGAATGACGATTGGTGTTTAAATGTTGGTTACACCTCCAGAGGAGGTTCCAGCTTTGTCATGGGCCCAGCAATGGCTTTCCCTTTTTCTTTTTGCCGAGCAACCCCAGCAGAGTTAATAGTAGCTCCCAACGCCCGAGCCACATCTTTTGGTGCGCCAGTTGACCCATAACTGGAGCCTCACCCACGCCCCTAAAGGTAAACTCAGAGGAGTTTTTGAAGGAAAGTCTTTATCAGCCTTAGCTTGCTGTATTGCCTTACTAGGCTTTGGCGGGGAGGGCAGTCCCGACCGACGTTCATGTCCCGTGCCATCAGATGAGAACAGACATACCAGGAGCAAGGTTGGGTGCCCAAACACCAGCAAGAAAAGACTCAAAGAACGCCATCAATCCAAGCCACGAATCACACATTCAGCCAGAGATATCACTCGCCAATCAGCCCGCAGCGGCAAGAAAATAGGGGTGTATACACCAGATCAGCACAGCCCGAGCGAAAGAAGGGTAATAAGAAAATTAACCGTGGAGGGATGGATGGCCCTGTTAGACCGAGGCGAGCAGAGGACACCAAAACCAGCCACATGTCCACGGCTAGTTAATTGGTTATCTACGGCCAGGGGAAGACCAGCCGGAGGCATGAATCCCGCTCAAGAGCTGGGCGGGAGAAGAGAATTCAGCTACAGTACCACGCTCCCCTAATATTACTCA
>JAGVVM010015138.1:0-20726 GCA_019149425.1 Psidium friedrichsthalianum | reverse complement strand
AGTATGAATTTGGGAAGGCTGGGATGGTTCCATTCTTTTGATAGATGAGGTTTACTTTTCCTCCTTCCATTTCCCTCTCTTGTATGCACAACACATCGACAGTGTTTCCTTCTGACTATATCCGAATAGGTATTATATCATGATAGCTTGTGATTTTTTTTGGCATGGAAACGCAGGTGCATACTCCTGACTCAAGTAGATATTGGGATAGCGCAGTCTTATGATAAACGGTTTCAAAATGGTCTTGAGCCTGAAAATGTTGACAAGGTATGCGAAATTGTCCCTGGTTCTGTTATTGTTACTGTTATAGGGTGCATAAACTAAGGCGTGTGCTGTGCTGCTGCCAAATGGTGGCTGAATGGATGAATAGCAATTCCCTTGGATGTGCTATGGATGGATCATTTTAATGTCATCATTTGTCCTTTTGAAATGTTCCTGCAGCATCTGAACTTCATTCTCAATGTATAGGAGTTCTTGAGGCTATGGTTCAAAGATCATTGCAATCCTTATGAAGATGAGGTTCTTAGTTGAGGAAGTACTATTGGATTTTCTTACGTTTATGGTGGACAGGAGATGGTTTATCTAATCTTGCTTGGTTTAAATTTTAGGTACTGCCCGAGGCCCCAGAAGAACTTGTTGCTGAACTGGCATGGCGGTATGTCTTGCTTGTAATTTAGCATGCAAAGCATTCTCATTTCTTGTGTTTGCAGAATAATTCTTCCGCTTTAACAACATTTTGTGAAAATCCCTGCACTACAGGTCGCGGAAGTGTCGCATTTTACTCACTTGTATATTGTGAAATCTGTAATTGAGGAGAAAGTAATAAACTAAAGTCAAAGTTGGAATTCTGCCTGCGATAGCTTCATGTAGAAAGCTAATGAACACGTCTGCGTAGGGATCTCGCCGGGGCAAAAGGGAAGAGTGATTGTGCTGCTTCTGTTGTGCTTTAGTTAAGGAGCCTTCAGAAGCTATAGTTAATAGGTAATATGGTGGATAGGATGGACCTATTTTACTTCCTGAAACACGAAGATGTTTTAGGGCAGCTCTTTCTGTTTCTCCAATTGTTTTTGATTGCTATGTTTGCAAACCTAGAGGGGATAACAAGCGGAGATAATTACTGTTGTGAATTTTTTGGCAGATACATTTTCTTGTACGAGACAATTACAAATTCAACGTTTGAAATGCCATTGACCAAGGTAAAGTTTTCTCCGAAAGCTGAGATTGTCAGGACGTGGAATCGCTCCATCTGCTATTGAAATCATATGAATGCCAAATTGATAAACTTATTGCTTACCTGGGCAGGAACCTGCTCATGACCGGATTTCACGAAACATCGCTTCAGCATTGTCGTCTTTGTGAGGATTTCTTCATTGGCTCCACATGATTCTTCAACAAGGCATTCAACCGAAACATCTATTCCTTTGACACCTGCAACTTGCCGAGAGTCCGCCAAGTTCACCTGCATGTCCCATTGTGTGTTACTTGGCAAAGATCAGGCTGGACCAACTTTATTCTCCGATGGAACTGCTACTTAATCCGACGAGTGGGCACTGTACTCCTTATGTAACGACGTATTACAGATTTTATTTGTGTAATCATTTTTGCTTTGCTTTAAAAAAAAAAAAATCATTAACGTCCTGTCTGCAGCCAAAAATAGTGTTTTTGATCTTGTGATTGCGTGGGAAATCTCCGCCACTTGATTTTCTTTATGGAGGCTGCTAATCTGATGTACCATTTAGTGTCGAGGTTACGTTTGGTGGCCAAGATCTATGGTCGTAAGATATTCTCATCACTCTCTCTTTGTCAAGTTTTATGTTTGGAAGTGCGACCACGCAGTGATAGTCTGGTTCGGGCAAGGCCGACGGGGACCACCTGGAGGTGGTCACCTGGGCGATCGTCTTGCTATTCAATCATCAAACTCAATTATTATTCATCGTCGAAGTTCTTTTTTCTTTTTGAACTTGAGATGACTACTTACAAATTTATATTTGATCGATCTTATTTGTTAGAATAATTAAATATTAAATTACATTTTTATTTAATAGTTTAAGTTTTTGGAATAGTTGACAGTTTTGCAAAATTTTACACAGTATCAGAACAAGAAGTTCCGAGTTTAAATTTCGAGATCTTTATTTACTGTCCTAATGATATATGTTTACTTCTCATATTAGGCAAAAAGATCGGATCAGAGAGTGTAAACTACGCTTCCATTCAACAGCCAAGCGAAACATGCCCAAGGTGGATAATGTTGGGGTAGGCCAATGGGAGAATCCTTCTGCTGTTGCTAGAGACTGTGATGATCTCAAAATTGATGACGAATTGGAAGAGCAACCTGATCACGGTACGCAACCTACTTAGATTTTTCGACGCAGCGTCTGTCCGACGATAAGAAAAGCAAGACTCGACTCAACCCACCTAACTGGGCCATCTAAATATCAATCATGCAGGCAGTTTTCACGGCCGTCCTCTTCCCAAGCACTTAAGATTCCATGACTTTTTCATACGCAGAGAGCAGATTTTTCCACTTACACTTGTCTGAGGAATGGTCAAAACTGAGCTTGCTTCTGCAACCACCGCGTGAATAACAGGTCTGTGTCAGCATTTGCCTTTGGCAGGAACCAAGAATGGCTGATGGAGGAGAGGTGAAGTTGCTCGGGTTCTGGGGGAGCCCTTATGCACTGAGAGTGACATGGGCGTTGAAGCTGAAGCAAGTCCCTTATGACTACTTGGAAGAGGATCTCCTCAGCAAGAAGAGTTCGCTGCTTTTGCAGTACAATCCGGTCCACAAGAAGGTCCCCGTTCTCGTCCACTGCGGGAGGCCGATTGCGGAGTCGCTCGTGATACTCGAATACATTGACGAGACGTGGAAGCAGAGCCCTCTCCTTCCTCAGGATCCCTCTGAGAGAGCCAGAGCGCGTTTCTGGTCCAAATTCACGGACGAGAAGGTAGAGGAATAAGTGCTTCTTCCACTCTCTGCGTCGGCCTTATTTGTTCATCTTTCGTCGCTTTCATCACTATGTGATTTAAGATCACTGATGTGTAATGCTTTTATCGAGAATAATCTTCATAGGACGCTTTGGATCAATCTTTTTGAGCCGCGCGCGTAGAGGAGCTCCATCCTGAAGTATAGTAGATGTGAAGTACCACCCTGAAATTGTGACGCTAATGATTGAAAGAACATTTTTTGTTAGCAAAAGATGATCTCTAACACATGGACAGTTCCTGTCCCAGTGTGCGCCGGCTATTAAGGCCGTGTGCTGCAGCCAGGCGAAGAGCAACAGACGGCCGTGTTAGAAGCTCGAGAGAACCTGAAGACCCTGGAGAGCGGACTGGACGGGAAGCTGTTCTTTGGAGGTGAGACGATCAACTTTGCGGATGTCGCCACAGGTTGGATTGGTTGTTGGGCTCGAATCGTCGAGGAAATCACTGGCACCAGTCCTCATCGACGCTGAGGACATGCCTTCGCTCGATGCTTGGTCGAAGAGGTTTCTGGAGCTACCCGTCATCAAGGAATGCGTGCCCCCCTGGGGTAAACTGATAGAGCTCAATTCCGGTTCCTCAAGATGTACCTCGCTTCATCGAAATGATTTTTCTTCGCTACCGTTTCCAAATTCTTTAGGACTGGTTTGAAGGGACTCCAGACTATTGTGTGGTATCTCCAGCTCATGATAATAAAGCATGATCTGATGATGAAGCTTAATATATGCTGGCGTTATGTTACTCTATAGTGCAGCTTGTAATGACAATACATACAGAGAGAATGTTTGCTCATGCATGTTGAAGCTCTCCATTCAAAATCCGGGTACACAGAGCGATGAGGTTCTTGTGCCAAAGAATTGCTGTGCAACAGAAATTGACAGATGACAGAAGTATGTCGCACAACTGTCATAGTCTTAGGACAGTCTCGATACTCTTTTCTTGTTAGGCCGACCGATACCGTTTACATGCATGTTTTCCACAAAAAACACCTGATAAAAGAAAGATCAAGGAGGGGGAAAATAGCAGAGATAATAGGTATGCAACAGCACACTAGTTTGCGATCAGGTGAAAGTAACTGCCTGAGAATTGCTTTCTGTTCTTCGTTTTTTTTTTTCTAGACTAGAATGGCTGCTAAATTTTCCAGCTTGAGGCAGAGGCAGGGGCAGAGACAGAAGACTTCGTATACCGGCGAAAAGTCAGTCAACTCCATACTTTCTTTTGATTCATACTAGTCAAATGTCATCTTGTTGCCCTGTGGCCGTGGCAACTACATTCCAAACTAGGCTCAATCATGCATGACCTGGAACTTACATGAGCAATCCATCCCACACCTTGTGCAGAAGAATTTCAATAAATATCAGAACAAGATCACAGTTGCTTTTGCAGAAAGAAAGCGACAGATGGCTGAGGTGAAGTTGTTTGGATTCTGGGCGAGCCCTTTTGCCATCAGAGTCTAGTGGGCTTCGAAGCTCAAACAAGTTGCGTTCGACGAGCGTGTGGAAGAAGATCTCGCGAACTATAGCTCCGCGCGTTTACAATACAGTCATGCTCAAAAGAGGGCTCCAATCCTATTCCATCACGGAAGACTGATTGCAGAGTCACTTGTCATTCTTGAGTATATTGATGAGACATGGAAGCAGAAGGCACTCCTTCCACAAGACGACTATGACAGGGCCAGAGCGCGTTTCTGGGCCAAATTTGTAGATGACAAGGTAACGCTACAGAAGAGAAGATTTTTTTTTTTTAAACCTGTTTCATCTGCTCACCATTGATACCTTGATGATCAGTGCGTGCCAACAATCATGAGCGTCATCACTAAGAAAGGAGAGGATCAACATAGGGCTGCAAAAGAAGCTCAACACAATTTGAAGATCCTAGGAGGAGGATTGGAGAGGAAGCCATTCTTTGGAGGCGACACCATCAATATTGTGGACATCGCTGCCGGCTCAATGTGGTATTGTGTTAGAGCAGCCGAAGTACACACAGGGATAAACTTTGTCGTGTAGAAGGCATGTCTTTGCTCAATTCTTGGTTTCAGAGGTTCATCGATCTACCAATTATCAAGGAACATGCAGTCCTCTGGGATGCAATTCTAGCGCACAAGGAAGCCTGGAAAAGATGTTGATGGCTCTATCCACATGAATTTTGTCCATGCTACCATTTTTGATCTCCAGAAGACGATGATAGCTCTATGGCAACATGTTTAGCGTTCCCTCTCAGAAGATATTATGGTCTTGATATGGTTACATTTCAACTGTCGGTCAAGAAATCTTCCTGTATCGAAAGTTAAAGAATAAAACCAAATAACGTGTTTTTGCTCTACAAAAGAGGAGTTGCATGTTTTGGTCAGAGAAGTAGTCTCCTCGTCCGATTCAGATTTTCTGCTTTCCATGAAAGATGTCAGAAGCTGGCATCACAATGTGACGAGATGTATCCTAGGCTGTCGTAAATAAAAGAAAAATCGAATGACCCAAGCAACTGATATATTTGATACAACAACGTGGAACTTTCTCAATATTCCAAGGATTCTTGAAGTATCTGCTAAGGGCAAGTAAAGTACAGGGTGATTGATAATGTTTCAACACAGCAGACCCTGGTGGCATTAGGGCCTTGATCATGTTCTGACTCTCATCTTTTCCTTCTTGAGCATCTGCTATGTCTCTCAAATTGGATCTGCCTCTCGCATCTACCGTGCACATCGGCTTTGAGTCAGTTCTCCCTACCCTTACCTCCCGCATGTCGTACCAAGAACCTTGGAAACTCCATTGTATCGGCTACATTAGGACTCCAATCTAGAAATGTTATCACGTATTCCTCTTATACTTAATTCATTTGGTTTCCGGTTTCTTGCTGTTCAGAGCTGAAGAACCCTTTCCTTTTAGTTTAAAAGCCTATTGAGAAACATATAACCGAGAAAATTACAAGGAGAAAGCTTCTTTCAACATTAGTTTCAGGGCTACCAAAATCTCTTTGTAAATCCTCTCCGAGCAACACCCGATTTCTCAGCTTATGCATTTTGTTTCGCAGGTTGTCAGATAAGGCAAGGAATCTTAGTCTGTTTCATTCCTTGGATAACAGCAACAGATTCTCACACTAAATTAAGCAGTGTAAAGCTTCGTCATCTCCTCATATATCGAGTTTGCGACCAAAGTCGGATGATACAGGTTAACAGCAAAATGCCCAACTTTTTCAGTCGCCTCGCTTCTAGATTCTACATAACCATGAAAAGCAGGGAAACTTCAACCGGTGAAGCAAAGTTCACTCATATGCGCAAAGTAATCTTCATTGTTTGTCTAACTCTGGGCATCCATCTGCAAGGTAAGTCATGCCATTATCTTAGGCTGACATCAGAAAACCTCTTCGGCTTTCTAATGATGTTGAGATTCGTACATTGATTTCATCTTCCGGAGACATTAATATCATGCATGAACTACTTGATAGCATCATTACGAACTGGGAAAATTTTGGAAGCCGAGGTATTCACAAGCTTGAGCATAGGTACCTTGTGAAACCAGCTAAGCACAATTCACATGCAGCTCTCAGGTTTTAATCAAAACAAGATTCTCCCAGATCTGCCGAGATACTTAGGAGAGGATTAACTATCACAACTGGTTGTGAAGAAAACAGATCACGAGCGATGCTTGCAGACCAATATAATGGCTTTTGACATAAACCGAACCATAGAAGCAGCATGACTGCTACTCGATTGCAGACGTGATGAAACGTAAAACAAGCGCTTGATAGAATTCGAGTACAAATTCAAGTGTACTTGTCTTACATTGGATTTTCTGATTGATTATGTGAACTTATTTGTTGATCAGCTGCTTCAATCTGTCTGGTGATTCCATGACATTGTCTCAGTTAGCACAGCGGTATCAGATGCGATAAGATTCTCTTTGGTCAATTCAGGCCATTCAGCTTCAATGAAAAGGGAGAAACATAAACATAGGGCGAACTAATGAAAAAGCAAAGAGGTTTATTCCGAAACTGCAAAACTCCATGAGTTTTGTCTTTGTCCCTCTGTCTCGCTCATCACTAGATTGTCGGTTTCCTGCCCAAAGCAGAGTCTATATGCAGTGCAGCTCCAAATTTTGGTGTTGGATGTATTAGACAATCAAACATACCACACTACATTATGCATATAACAAGCGACACAAATCCTCAATTACGATTAAAAGTTCTGTTTTTATTCTCTTTAACTCGCCCTTTTTCTTGAATGGATTTCTTCTTCTTTTCCCTCAACGTTGTTACAAATCCAACTGTCTAGGATGGCAATAGAGGACTGGACAAATTATGCGAAAAAGCAGATCGCTAATGGCAGCGCCATGGGACAGTATAAAATTGCAGGCCGACGGTAATCACCTTGTAAATAATGTAGAAGACCCTCGTGTAACTTCCATATGAACACTCTCAGGGCCAGAATTACGACAGACCACAACAGCAGGCTATGTATGAACCATGTCTTTTCGTTTTTGCCTTCAGGGAGGGCCTTGTTAATGCATAATGCATTAACAAGGCCCTCCCTGAAGGCAAAAACGAAAGACATGGTTTCATACATAGCCTGCTGTTGTGGTCTGTCGTAATTCTGGGCCCTGAGAGTGTTCATATGGAAGTTACACGAGGGTCTTCTACATTATTTACAAGGTGATTACCGTCGGCCTGCAATTTTATACTGTCCCATGGCGCTGCCATTAGCGATCTGCTTTTTCGCATAATTTGTCCAGTCCTCTATTGCCATCCTAGACAGTTGGATTTGTAACAACGTTGAGGGAAAAGAAGAAGAAATCCATTCAAGAAAAAGGGCGAGTTAAGAGAATAAAAACAGAACTTTTAATCGTAATTGAGGATTTGTGTCGCTTGTTATATGCATAATGTAGTGTGGTATGTTTGATTGTCTAATACATCCACACCAAAATTTGGAGCTGCACTGCATATAGACTCTGCTTTGGGCAGGGAAACCGACAATCTAGTGATGAAGCGAGACAGAGGGACAAAGACAAAACTCATGGAGTTTTGCAGTTTCGGAATAAACCTCTTTGCTTTTTCATTAGTTCGCCCTATTGTTTATGTTTCTCCCTTTTCATTGAAGCTGAATGGCCTGAATTGACCAAAGAGAATCTTATCGCATCTGATACCGCTGTGCTAACTGAGACAATGTCATGGAATCACCAGACAGATTGAAGCAGCTGATCAACAAATAAGTTCACATAATCAATCAGAAAATCCAATGTAAGACAAGTACACTTGAATTTGTACTCGAATTCTATCAAGCGCTTGTTTTACGTTTCATCACGTCTTGCAATCGAGTAGCAGTCATGCTGCTTCTATGGTTCGGTTTATGTCAAAAGCCATTATATTGGTCTGCAAGCATCGCTCGTGATCTGTTTTCTTCACAACCCAGTTGTGATAGTTAATCCTCTCCTAAGTATCTCGGCAGATCTGGGAGAATCTTGTTTTGATTAAAACCTGAGAGCTGCATGTGAATTGTGCTTAGCTGGTTTCACAAGGTACCTATGCTCAAGCTTGTGATACCTCGGCTTCCAAAATTTTCCCAGTTTCGTAATGATGCTATCAAGTAGTTCATGCATGATATTAATGTCTCCGGAAGATGAAATCAATGTACGAATCTCAACATCATTAGAAAGCCGAAGAGGTTTTCTGATGTCAGCCTAAGATAATGGCATGACTTACCTTGCAGATGGATGCCCAGAGTTAGACAAACAATGAAGATTACTTTGCGCATATGAGTGAACTTTGCTTCACCGGTTGAAGTTTCCCTGCTTTTCATGGTTATGTAGAATCTAGAAGCGAGGCGAACTGAAAAAGTTGGGGCATTTTGCTGTTAACCTGTATCATCCGACTTTGGTCGCAAACTCGATATATGAGGAGATGACGAAGCTTTACACTGCTTAATTTAGTGTGAGAATCTGTTGCTGTTATCCAAGGAATGAAACAGACTAAGATTCCTTGCCTTATCTGACAACCTGCGAAACAAAATGCATAAGCTGAGAAATCGGGTGTTGCTCGGAGAGGATTTACAAAGAGATTTTGGCTAGCCCTGAAACTAATGTTGAAAGAAGCTTTCTCCTTGTAATTTTCTCGGTTATATGTTTCTCAATAGGCTTTTAAACTAAAAGGAAAGGGTTCTTCAGCTCTGAACAGCAAGAAACCGGAAACCAAATGAATTAAGTATAAGAGGAATACGTGATAACATTTCTAGATTGGGAGTCCTAATGTAGCCGATACAATGGAGTTTCCAAGGTTCTTGGTACGACATGCGGGAGGTAAGGGTAGGGAGAACTGACTCAAAGCGATGTGCACGGTAGATGCGAGGAGGCAGATCCAATTTGAGAGACATAGCAGATGCTCAAGAAGGAAAAGATGAGAGTCAGAACATGATCAAGGCCCTAATGCCACCAGGGTCTGCTGTGTTGAAACATTATCAATCACCCTGTACTTTACTTGCCTTAGCAGATACTTCAAGAATCCTTGGAATATTAAGAAAGTTCCACGTTGTTGTATCAAATATATCAGTTGCTTGGGTCATTCGATTTTTCTTTTATTTACGACAGCCTAGGATACATCTCGTCACATTGTGATGCCAGCTTCTGACATCTTTCATGGAAAGCAGAAAATCTGAATCGGACGAGGAGACTACTTCTCTGACCAAAACATGCAACTCCTCTTTTGTAGAGCAAAAACACGTTATTTGGTTTTATTCTTTAACTTTCGATACAGGAAGATTTCTTGACCGACAGTTGAAATGTAACCATATCAAGACCATAATATCTTCTGAGAGGGAACGCTAAACATGTTGCCATAGAGCTATCATCGTCTTCTGGAGATCAAAAATGGTAGCATGGACAAAAATTCATGTGGATAGAGCCATCAACATCTTTTCCAGGCTTCCTTGTGCGCTAGAATTGCATCCCAGAGGACTGCATTTTCCTTGATAATTGGTAGATCGATGAACCTCTGAAACCAAGAATTGAGCAAAGACATGTCTTCTACATCGACAAAGTTTATCCCTATGTGTACTTCAACTGCTCTAACACAATACCACATTGAGCCGGCAGCGATGTCCACAATATTGATGGCGTCGCCTCCAAAGAATGGCTTTCTCTCCAATCCTCCTCCTAGGATCTTCAAATTTTGTTGAGCTTCTTTGCAGCCCTCTGTTGATCCTCTCCTTTCTTAGTGATGACGCTCATGATTGTTGGCACCCACTGATCATCAAGGTATCAATGGTGAGCAGATGAAACAGGTTTAAAAAAAAAAAAATCTTCTCTTCTGTAGCGTTACCTTGTCATCTACAAATTTGGCCCAGAAACGCGCTCTGGCCCTGTATAGGTGTCTTGTGGAAGGAGTGCCTTCTGCTTCGATGTCTCATCAATATACTCAAGAATGACAAGTGACTCTGCAATCAGTCTTCCGTGATGGAATAGGATTGGAGCCCTCTTTTGAACATGACTATTGTAAACGCACGGAACTATAGTTCGCAAGATCTTCTTCCACACGCTCGTCGAATGCAACTTGTTTGAGCTTCAAAGCCCACAAGACTCTGAGGGCAAAAGGGCTCGCCCAGAATCCAAACAACTTCACCTCGGCCATCTGTCGCTTTTCTTTCTGCAAAAGCTACTGTGATCTTGTTCTGATATTTATTGAAATTCTTCTGCACAAGGTGTGGGATGGATTGTTCATGTAAGTTCCAGGTCATGCATGATTGAGCCTAGTTTGGAATGTAGTTGCCACGGCCACAGGGCAACAAGATGACATTTGACTAGTATGAATCAAAAGAAAGTATGGAGTTGACTGACTTTTCGCCGGTATACGAAGTCTTCTGTCTCTGCCCCTGCCTCTGCCTCAAGCTGGAAAATTTAGCAGCCATTCTAGTCTAGAAAACAAAAAACGAAGAACAGAAAGCAATTCTCAGGCAATTACTTTCACCTGATCGCAAACTAGTGTGCTGTTGCATACCTATTATCTCTGGTATTTTCCCCCTCCTTGATCATTTTTTTATCAGGTGTTTTTTGTGGAAAACATGCATGTAAATGGTATCGGTCGGCCTAACAAGAAAAGAGTATTGAGACTGTCCTAAGACTATGACAGTTGTGCGACAATTCATCTGTCAATTTCTGTTGCACAGCAATTCTTTGGCACAAGAACCTCATCGCTCTGTGTATCCGCATTTTGAATGGAGAGCTTCAACATGCATGAGCAAACATTCTCTCTGTATGTATTGTCATTACAAGCTGCACTATAGAATAACATAACGCCAGCATATATTAAGCTTTATCATCAGATCATGCTTTATTATCATGAGCTGGAGATACCACACAATAGTCTGGAGTCCCTTCAAACCAGTCCTAAAGAAGTTGGAAACGGTAGCGAAGAAAAATCATTTCGATGAAGCGAGGTACATCTTGAGGAACCCGGAATTGAGCTCTATCAGTTTACCCCAGGGGGGCACGCATTCCTTGATGACGGGTAGCTCCAGAAACCTCTTCGACCAAGCATCGAGCGAAGGCATGTCCTCAGCATCGATGAGACTGGTGCCAGTGATTTCCTCGACGATTCGAGCCCAACAACCAATCCAGCCTGTGGCGACATCCGCAAAGTTGATCGTCTCACCTCCAAAGAACAGCTTCCCGTCCAGTCCGCTCTCCAGGGTCTTCAGGTTCTCTCGAGCGTCTAACACGGCCGTCTGTTGCTCTTCGCCTTGGCTGCAGCACACGGCCTTAATAGCCGGCGCACACTGGGATAGGAACCGTCCATGTGTTAGAGATCATCTTTTGCTAACAAAAATGTTCTTTCAATCATTAGCGTCACAATTTCAGGGTGGTACTTCACATCTACTATACTTTCAAGGATGGAGCTCCTCTACGCGCGCGGCTCAAAAAGATTGATCCAAAGCATCCTATGAAGATTATTCTCGATAAAAGCATTACACATCAATGATCTTAAATCACATAGTGATGAAAGCGACGAAAGATGAACAAATAAGGCCGGCGCAGAGAGTGGAAGAAGCACTTATTCCTCTACCTTCTCGTCCGTGAATTTGGACCAGAAACGCGCTCTGGCTCTCTCAGAGGGGTCCTGAGGAAGGAGAGGGCTCTGCTTCCACGTCTCGTCAATGTATTCAAGTATCACGAGCGACTCCGCAATCGGCCTCCCGCAGTGGACGAGAACGGGGACCTTCTTGTGGACCGGATTGTACTGCAAAAGCAGCGAACTCTTCTTGCTGAGGAGATCCTCTTCCAAGTAGTCATAAGGGACTTGCTTCAGCTTCAACGCCCATGTCACTCTCAGTGCATAAGGGCTCCCCCAGAACCCGAGCAACTTCACCTCTCCTCCATCAGCCATTCCTGGTTCCTGCCAAAGGCAAATGCTGACACAGACCGTTATTCACGCGGTGGTTGCATGAGCAAGCTCAGTTTTAACCATTCCTCAGACAAATGTAAGTGGAAAAATCTGCTTCTCTGCGTATGAAAAAGTCATGGAATCTTAAGTGCTCGGGAAGAGGACGGCCGTGAAAACTGCCTGCGTGATTGATATTTAGATGGCCCAGTTAGGTGGGTTGAGTCGAGTCTTGCTTTTCTTGTCGTCGGACAGACGCTGCGTCGAAAAATCTAAGTAGGTTGCGTACCGTGATCAGGTTGCTCTTCCAATTCGTCATCAATTTTGAGATCATCACAATCTCTAGCAACAGCAGAAGGATTCTCCCATTGGCCTACCCCAACATTATCCACCTTGGGCTGATGTTTCGCTTGGCTGTTGAATGGAAGCGTAGTTTACACTCTCTAGTCCGATCTTTTTGCCTAATATGAGAAGTAAACATATATCATTAGGACAGTAAATAAAGATCTCAAAAATTTAAACTCGGAACTTCTTGTTCTGATACCGTGTAAAATTTTGCAAAACTGTCAACTATTCCAAAAGCTTAAACTATTAAATGAAAACGTAATTTAATATTTAATTATTCTAAGAAATAAGATCGATCAAATATAAATTTGTAAGTAGTCATCTCAAGTTCAAAAAGAAAAAAGAACTTCGACGATAAATAATAATTGAGTTTGATGATTGAATAGCAAGATGATCGCCCAGGTGACCACCTCCAGGTGGTCCCCGTCGGCCTTGCCCGAACCAGACTATCACTACGTGGTCGCACTTCCAAACATAAAACTTGACAAAGAGAGAGAGATGAGAATATCTTACGACCATAGATCTTGGCCACCAAACGTAACCTCGACACTAAATGGTACATCAGATTAGCAGCCTCCATAAAGAAAATCAAGTGGCGGAGATTTCCCACGCAATCACAAGATCAAAACACTATTTTTGGCTGCAGACAGGACGTTAATGATTTTTTTTTTTTTAAAGCAAAGCAAAAATGATTACACAAATAAAATCCGTACTACGTCGTTACATAAGGAGTACAGTGCCCACTCGTCGGATTAAGTAGCAGTTCCATCAGGAGAATAAAGTTGGTCCAGCCCGATCTTTGCCAAGTAACACACAATGGGACATGCAGGTGAACTTGGCAGACTCTCGGCAAGTTGCAGGTGTCAAAGGAATAGATGTTTCGGTTGAATGCCTTGTTGAAGAATCATGTGGAGCCAATGAAGAAATCCTCACAAAGACGACAATGCTGAAGCGATGTTTCGTGAAATCCGGTCATGAGCGGGTTCCTGCCCAGGTAAGCAATAAGTTTATCAATTTGGCATTCATATGATTTCAATAGCAGATGGAGCGATTCCACGTCCTGACAATCTCAGCTTTCAGAGAAAACTTTACCTTGGTCAATGGCATTTCAAACGTTGAATTTGTAATTGTCTCATACAAGAAAATGTATCTGCCAAAAAATTCACAACAGTAATTATCTCCGCTTGTTATCCCCTCTAGGTTTGCAAACATAGCAATCAAAACAATTGGAGAAACAGAAAGAGCTGCCCTAAAACATGTTCGTGTTTCAGGAAGTAAAATAGGTCCATCCTATCCACCATATTACCTATTAACTATAGCTTCTGAAGGCTCCTTAACTAAAGCACAACAGAAGCAGCACAATCACTCTTCCCTTTTGCCCCGGGAGATCCCTACGCAGACGTGTTCATTAGCTTTCTACATGAAACTATCGCAGGCAGAATTCCAACTTTGACTTTAGTTTATTACTTTCTCCTCAATTACAGATTTCACAATATACAAGTGAGTAAAATGCGACACTTCCGCCGACCTGTAGTGCAGGGATTTTCACAAAATGTTGTTAAAGCGGAAGAATTATTCTGCAAACACAAGAAATGAGAATGCTTTGCATGCTAAATTACAAGCAAGACATACCGCCATGCCAGTTCAGCAACAAGTTCTTCTGGGGCCTCAGGCAGTACCTAAAATTTAAACCAAGCAAGATTAGATAAACCATCTCCTGTCCACCATAAACGTAAGAAAATCCAATAGTACTTCCTCGACTAAGAACCTCATCTTCATAAGGATTGCAATGATCTTTGAACCATAGCCTCAAGAACTCCTATACATTGAGAATGAAGTTCAGATGCTGCAGGAACATTTCAAAAGGACAAATGATGACATTAAAATGATCCATCCATAGCACATCCAAGGGAATTGCTATTCATCCATTCAGCCACCATTTGGCAGCAGCACAGCACACGCCTTAGTTTATGCACCCTATAACAGTAACAATAACAGAACCAGGGACAATTTCGCATACCTTGTCAACATTTTCAGGCTCAAGACCATTTTGAAACCGTTTATCATAAGACTGCGCTATCCAATATCTACTTGAGTCAGGAGTATGCACCTGCGTTTCCATGCCAAAAAAAATCACAAGCTATCATGATATAATACCTATTCGGATATAGTCAGAAGGAAACACTGTCGATGTGTTGGTGCATACAAGAGAGGGAAATGGAAGGAGGAAAAGTAAACCTCATCTATCAAAAGAATGGACCCATCCTCAGCCTTCCCAAATTCATACTTCGTATCCACCAATACAAGGCCATGCTCTGAAGCGACGCTCTGTAAAGTAAGGTGTGGACAACACTTCCAATTTTAGTGATCAGTTATGTCAGATTGTAAAGAGCGAATGTAAATGTCAAGACAACATTAACAGGAATATTTATGTATCAAACATTCATCAACAGAACCCAAACACTTCACGTGAAAACACGGAGGCAAAAACTCGGCACTGTAAGGCAATCACCCCCCCCCCCCCAAAACAGACATTACTTTTCTTTTTAATAATATGGCATCCGAAACCTTCGTTCAACTAGCTCCCAAGGATTCACGCAAGCTGCCCTCTCCACACGCATTAGGTAAGGAATTGGAACCATCACACACATATCACATCACAACAGCATCACAGAACAAGTCTTCTAAATTGTGCTGTAAGCCCATTCCTGCCGACCATTAAAATATCATCACTGTGGCCACTTATAGTACACCTGAAATGAAGAAGAAACACTAATGCCTGCTGAAGTGAAGAAATCAACATTTTCCAAATCATTACATTTCTTGAGTACCCATGCATCTCCATCCAACAGTTAAACAGTCAAGAAGCTAGAAGACAATATCAATTCACATATTCTGAGGTTTCAAGCATCTCGCGTAAGACACAACGAGCGAAATTCACTAAAACTAGAGAAAGGTCAAAATTCAATGATCGGATGAGGGAAATTCACTAAATGCTAGGCGAGAAAGTTCAAAATTCATGACATGATCCTGGACACTTCTCCTTCAAGTTCAGTCTTCAAGAACTAATAAAGAAATTGAATGCTCCACAAAAGGTTACTTTCCATTGTACCCAGTATTGAACAAAACAACTAGTCAATGCTTACCAAACAACTTCAATGCTTTGACTTCATCATAGTCATCTTGAGTCATCAGGCCACCTCAACAATCTGATAGAAAACGCAAATGCGATGTAATAAGTTAACTCAGTAAGCAGGTACTAGAAAAGTGGACGAAGCATGAAATCAAGAGTTATCAGGCCAAAATCCGTCAGCACTATGCCTCCCTCCCTCTCCGCGCAACTAGCCAGTGTGCGCACAGCTTTACACCCACATACCAAGCCTGTAAATCTCTATCTATTCTGAGTTCCAGAGCCTAGCTCCGTAACACATACCAAGCCTAAACATCTCTATCTATTCTAATTTCTAGAGCCTCTAGTGAAGGCAGCTTCATTTAGATAATGTGAGCAAACCTCTTTTGTGTAACAGGTACATCATGATCTGCTGCTTTAGTTGTAGGTGTCAATATATTTGCGGGCAGCCTCTGGTTCTTCAGCAAGCCTAACATATTAGAACATCATTTAGTGATGGCAATAGAAACATCAGAACACACTCAAAGTAGATACACGAATACGCACCATCTGGAAGAGCATTGCCACAATAATCACGGATTCCTTTTCTGTAGACAGTCCATAAATGACGTATCAGTACTTCCAGTCACAAAACCTCTGACTGCAATTTAAGAATTAACTAGAATCAAATATTGTGTCCAACAGATGTCTTGATTTAAGTATTGTCTTTAAAAAAAAAAAGTATCTCAACTTAGGACTTTAATCATATTCAATGCAAAAAGCACTGCATCAGAAAGCAATCTGAGAATTAAGACATACTGCGGAAGGTTCAGGTACAAAACTTTTTGACTAATTGTGCAACAAAAAGTCAGCCTGAAGGATCACATCCGATATTACTCTGCAGTACTGAGCCTGTATGTTTTTGTTAAAGGAGAGCCAAATCAAAGGCTAGCGATAACTCACCAACAAATTCAACTGGAAAGACGGAACACTTCTTTGCAATTGTAACATTTTATCAGGAGATGCTACTACAGCATTTGAAGTGATGTGCTTCGTTTTATCAAACCACCACAAGCTCGTTTCATTGAGGACCTGAAATGTTTCACACAACAAAGACCATTTCATAACCACAATAAGAACAGAAGGTAAATGTCTACGCTAAAATCCAGGAAGTATAGCAGTTCACGTACCTGGCCTTTAAAAGGTATGGAAGCGAGTATTCGATCAAATGCCACTTTGCCTATCGTTGTCACTAGGACAAGATAATCGCCACCATCATAGATGTCCCTGACCTGCGATTCTATGTGCTTAACATCAAGATTTAACTTTTATGCATTTCAGTGGAATCACGGCATCCCAGACTTCACATTTTAAAACGATTCAGTAGGAATGACCGATTTTTTTCCACAAACAGTAGGAGCTGGTATTTCAATTCGTAGGAAGATATTGCTGTTTTGAATCAACTGGTCGAAAAAATTAAATCTTTATGCTCCATAAAGCACCAGTCACGACTTAAATTTACTCAGTAGGCTAAAGAAACAACAAACCAGAAAACCCACGCGACCCGAAGGTAAATTACCTTGCCTCTGGTTTGGACTTGAGACCGGGGACTGTCAAGTGAAGATTCGTCTCGGAAAGGCAATCGACAGCGAGCTTCTAATAGCTTCGGAGACCTCGTTTTTCGGCTGCTGTTGATCAGAGCATCGAGGGACAAGTGCTTCTGGTCCGGACTTTGGCTTGCCATCGCGGATAACAGAGAAGAGACAAATTCGAGACTTCGATTTCGCATTCAAGAAAGAAACTGAATTTTGCGGAAGGCGGGTGTGTGGGGTTTTCGATGCCGATCGGTTGCGAGGGTTTGACGGGTTTATGCCCCGCAAACGCTGAGCCATTGCGTTTCTCCGACAGCAGGAGATGAAGCAGTGGAGTGCGACTAGGGCTTTTTATCCTCGATGCTGTTCCTCAAAAAGGTCAAAATGTCCGCAAATAATGGAATTACAATGTGAGTTTTGCCTCGAGTTGTAATGGTACTTTCTTTCTTTTCATGGTTGTCACTTTTATATATATAATTAATCGTGTCCCCTCGGTCCCAGAAACGCTTTTTAACATAGTTAGTTAATCACATATAAATAATTACAAAATAAAAAATAGCCCCAGAAATCAAAACCCATATGATCAACATCTAACATACAAAACGTGTCTATAGTCAGGGGTACACTATCACAAGCTGGTTACAGACACTGTGCAAAGCACAAGCTAACAATGTAGACGCTGAAGCTCCGATGATTTACTCTACAGCGGGACGATACTCCGATGATTTACTCTAATGCGGGACGATACTATACGACTTTACTTAACAGCAGCCATTCGAAGATGACGTGAAGTCTACCTTCCCCACCATCAATCCTCTAAATTGAGAGAAAATATTTTTCTTCCATTCACCTCGAGAGAATACCCTAATTTTACGTTCCACAGTTTAGGGAAAATTATTAAGAACTTGCTTGGATCCGATACTAACACTTTTTATAATATAATTAAACGTCTCCCTCGAGTCCCGTAATTGCTTTTTAACGTAATTCGTTAATCGCAATATAAATAATAAAAAATAGCATCAAATAGGATTCAATTGACTAGGGAAAAAAAAGCATGATGACTCGAATTTAAACTCTTCCCAAGTTAATAAATGATGATCTAACTAGTCAAGATGCTGTTACGGATCATCCCTGCCATATCTTAAAATAATGGTTCGTTGATTTGAGCTTGAGATCAGGGATGGATTCTAGAGCTTTCGAGGTATAAATCAATACTGCGTTTGTAAAAACTTAGAAATTTTTTTTCTAATTTTACTCTATTATTCTTATCGGGAAGACATGTAAAGAGCTAATATGTCTACAACTTGCACCACAAAAAGTTATTCATAGATTAGAAGAGCGATCTGATTCCGCCCTTGTTTTTTCCCATATCTCTGCATCGTCAAAGCATGAATCCGGATATATTCCACCAATTCCAGGACACCACCTGTGCTTTAATGTATTGAAATCCGATGATGGTCCAATGTAAACATGCAAACCCAGCACATAAAATAAGCATAATATGGTTTAAACTTCGCTAGAGCTTGAGATTTGCGACCGACCACCGTCAGACAAACACGCTCGAGTTTTGTACATCCGAACTCGCTCAAAGATTCGTCGTGCGATTCACGTAAGACATCGCCCGCGTAATCTCTCGTCATTGGATTGAAATGTAATGAATTTCCTCGTAACTTATGCCGTGCCTTTTGAATATCATAAATCACATCTGAGTATTATTACAAGCCGCGTTTTCTGCATTCAACTTTTGACTGGCCCTTGCTATTTTTATGTTTAGATCGTAATATATGTAATGGTCCTTTTTTTATATTTGGTCGACTCTTTTTATTTTTGTCTCTTCTTTTTCCTTCTTTGCATGTCCCACTTTCCTTTTCCTTTCTTCCGCGCCTTCGACATCTTAGTTCTGGCTCTTGCGGCATGTTCTTGTCTCTTTGTTTTCTCTCTTGCGGACTATTCATTCTTCTACGCCATGCTACTCCTCAAGTTGTTGGGCATTGAGAAGGTCCAATATTTATGATGCCAACTCCGCCCTCCTCCATACTTTCGATGCTGCACACAACCTCTTCTTACGCTATGAAAGGTAATATCGAGTAGCACCTCTCTCTTCCTTTCTAGATTTTTCTTCCTCTTATTGCAAATGCGAGAGTGCGAGAAGGAATAAGTATCTCTGCCATGTGTAGGCATAACCAATCTACGGCACTAGGTGAGTTGCGTGCTTTTAGATGATACGAAGCAGAGTTCAAATTAGTGGCTTAATTCGATTGGACTTTTCAATGAGGTGTTCGAGAGTTGAACTAAAATTTGTGCTTTCAAAGATAATTCTAGAACATATTGCTACAATGATGCATTTGATTTTTTTCGTTTGTGTTCTAGTCGTTGCTTTTAGCGATAGACTACGGTTATGTACAGAGTTGAATTCAAGTCAGTTTCTAACAACCATTTCGTGAATGCACGTTTGTTGGATTCATCATCAATGCTGTTAAGCACATTATTTTCACCCACTCTTGCTCTATTAAAATGATAGCGTGAGGCTATTAGCCCCCATCGGCTACGAAATGGTGGATGATCTTCTTAGGAGACTTGTCGGATCGTCGGTATATGTTTTATTATCTTTGTGCACTTAACTTAATCTTCACTAGTGCGAATGCAAATCAATTATAGCATTTCATGATACAATAATTTTTTTTTTAGTAAGGATGAAGACAAGAATGTTGAAATTAAGAGAAACGATAAAAGCGGCTGCTCATGAAATTGCTTGAACTGTGGGAAAAAAAAAATGTGATTGGCGAAAGTAGCAACCGGCATGGTTAAACATAAAAATAGCGGCGGAGTCCGCATTCCGTACGAGGCCCAGATCGGACAGCGTGGCCTGGGAACGGAAAATCTAACGGGAGCCCACATCCCACGTGCGCTTGCACGCGCGTGGAAAACCACGTCATACCAATCACGTGCGTCAGAAAGGCGGATTCCGGCTGTCGGTCTTTTTCCCGCCACGACAGCACTTCCCCACACGCAGCCCAATCCGTCGCTTCCACGAGCAACTGATGACAACGTTTTCTTTCGCATGTTCACGGGATATGATCAGTAGAGGCGAGGGGTCCTTAAACCTACGGAGCACGCAAAGTGCACTAAAACTTATTAAACTAATAAACGAAGGTTCATTAACTTGTGTCATATGTATCTAAGAAAAAATGAATGACGTATTTTTAAATATTATTATCCTCGTGCCTAACGATGATGTGGACTAAAAACCACGTAGTTTTGGTGCAATCTGAATTTTAATATAAATTCACTTAAATGTAATTAAAAATAAAGCTAAAAGAGGGGGTAAAAAAAACAAACACAAC
>JAGVVM010015137.1:0-10794 GCA_019149425.1 Psidium friedrichsthalianum | reverse complement strand
TTCCATTGGTTTTGTTGTCTTGTAAAGAATTCTTTCACTCTACAAAAGAGAGAGATGTTGGGTGCCCTTACACTCGCTAGAAAAGTATGGCTGTGGTGTCTATCATTCGCTCAGTTTTTAAAGGCATCATTGGATTGTAATTGTTCACATCAATTTAGCAGAAGATATTGAGAATGCCCACTAAATCTTTTTAACATATTCATATGTTCTGTACACATGCTATCTTATTCCTTTTTTTTTTCTATAAACAGTTAAATCAACAATAACACTCTAATGATGGATTGTTTGCAAACAATTTCGAACAATGTAAATTAATTCTATAGACTAGTTTCTTGATCGAAGTTGCAAATAATGTAGGCCGTCCAAACGGTCGTCCATCATCATCGACAAGTCACTAGGATCGACGTAGTCAAGTTCTAGAAACTAAATAGCCAAGAATCGAATTTGCGTACCTGATTTCGATTCCATCGTCTTTTTAGCGAAATTTTGGTGACGCGGTTGGCGGACTCTTTCCCTCTATCACTCGCGAGCTACCTGACGTCAATGAGATCGCCTCCTCTTCTTACCTCTCTCTCTCTCTCTCTCTCTCTCTCTCTCTCTCTCTCTCTCTCTCTCTCCTCTCTCTCTCTCTCTCTCTCTCTCTCTCTCTCATAAGCCTTATAGAGGAGATGGAAGACAAAATAGTAAAAAGTTGGAGCTAGAGGGGGGTCCTAGCCTTTATATAAAGTTCGGCTGGGCCCTCCCATCACGGGGGGCCGAACTTGGCCCACATTAGCCAAGCTCATATTCGGCCCATTAAGAAATCTTTGAATCCATTCTTTATTAAACCAATTCCGTAAATGGCAAATTAATACCACATAATGGTGAATTACAATCTCAATTAATGCAAGCCCACATCAGAAAAATTCTAACATTCTCCCACTTGGGCGAGTATTAATTAAAAACTGTACTGTAGTGGGCGCCTTCATATTGGTCTAAGGATCATTCTTAACGGTCAATCGATCCCATAAAGTCTTAAACACTAATCATGGCAGTAACTGCGTCAGCAGACACAGAGCCATTCATGGTCACAAATGTCCTCAACTTTACTGATATGGATTTAATATGGTAGTGTGGCAATTGGATAACACCTCAAAAGAGATACACTTTATGTGTTATCCTTTTTGTCGGACACCTTCTCTCTCCTTATGTGTCACAAAACTTGATGTGCACTAGAGAATATCCATATAGTTCTCATGAACTTATATATGTCTTAGCTTTATAGTTAACTTTTCTTTATGTGTAACAAGACATATAAACACAGCTAATAACTAAATGCCCATAGCCATTACTCGAGGTTTACATGCGCCTCAAGATTTACAGGAATATGTATTTAATAGCAACAGTGCTATAAACACTTCAATACATATCATTATGTTACAAAATGTAACAAAACAGATGTGAACTATATTAGAGCAAACCAAAAAGATGTCTCCCACTAAATCACAGCATCCAATGATGCATCTAAGGCCATATTAGTGACGTGTCACTCAAAAACACAAGGGCGAAGACCTTTAGTCAGTGGGTCTGCAATCATATCATCTGTTGAAATATGCTCTACTGCAACGTCACCTTTCTACATTGATTCCTTTATAGTCAAAAATTTGACCTCTATGAGACCTCTGTTGTTGTTAATAAACAACACTGCAGAGTTATTATCACAGTATAACTGTATGGATCTATCAACAAAATCAAATATGGTCAACTCCCTAATGAGGTTTCGGAGCTGAATTGCCTAAGTAGCAGCTGAAAAGCACGCTATGAACTCCGCTTGCATGGTAGAGGAGGATATGGATTTTGTTTCTCACTTTTCATGATACTGCACCGCCTGCCAACATAAATATGTATCTAGTTATTGACTTTTTGTCGCCTTGACAGCCGCAAAATCAAAAATCAAGTATCCAACTAGCTGCAAGTTCTCAACATGCTTGTAAGTCATCATGTAATCTCTTGTTCTTTTTAAGTACTCAAAACTTTCTTGGCAGCAACCCAATGATCATGTCCTGAGTTTGATTGGTATCTGCCCAGAAGTCCTGTTGCAAAGGCAATGTCTGGCCTAGTACATACTTGAGCATACATAATGCTTCCAAGCGCACTAGCATAAGGTATTCTTCATTTGGGATATCTCCACTTCTATCTGAGGATACTGTGAAAGACTCAATTTATCACCTTTACAGACAGAGCAATTCCTGGCTTGCAGTCCTGCATATTGAATCTCTCCAAGATACGATCAATAAATGCCCTCTAAGATAAACCCAAAACATAGGCGTGAACGATCCCTATGGATCTCAATGCCAAGGACAAAAGATCGCTAAGGACAAAAGACGCTTCACCAAGGTCCTTCATGTCAAAGTTTTCTGACAGCATCCGTTTCGTCTCATGCAATAAATTGATATCACTGCTCACAAGCAGGATGTCGTCCACATAGAGAACGAGAAAAATGTATTTTCTCCCACTAACCTTGCAGTAGATGCACTAATCTACTTTATTTTCAATAAAACCAAAAGAAGTGACAATGCTATGAAATTTAAATACCATTGTCTGGATGCTTGCTTGAGACCATAGATAGATTTCTTTAGTCTGCACACAAAGTCACTTGAATTATCAACTTCAAAGCCTTCAGGTTGAGTCATATAAACTTTCTCTTCGAGATCTCAATTAGAAAGGCAGTTTTGATATCCATTTGGTATAACTCCATATCAAAGTGAACTACTAACGTCATAATTACTCTGAAGGAATCCTTAGAAGAGACTGGAGAAAAGGTTGATTCATAGTCTACTCCTTTTCTTTGAGTAAAACCTTTAACCACCAGTCTAACTTTAAACTTTTCTATCTTTCCTTTGGAGTCTCTTTTCGTTTTGCATATCCATTATAGCCAATTGCCCTATGACCTCCAGGCAACTTAACAAGTTTCTAGACACCATTATGTCTCATAGATTGCATCTCATTTTCATCGCATCCAACCATAGATCTGATTGAGCACAGGAAATAGCATCTTTATATGTAACTGGATCAACACGCAGCCTATATCGTAGTCCTGTTCTCCCAAATAGACTATATAGTCTGATGGGATAGCTAATCGTCTCTACCTAGCAGATCTCCTTAGTGGAACTTCTCAGCTTGATCCTGTGGCTGTGGGCTTAATTTACTTATCAGGAACAATTTCAACCATGGGATCCTGAAGCCCAATAGGCACAGTCTCTAGTATGGGTGGTTCCATAACGGTCTGTATTGGAAAAGAAAATGATACAGTAGTACCCATTGTACGTATCACTTTTAATAGTCTCTGGACAAGTATCCTTTCCGCCACGTCGTATTCCAGAAACTTCACTATTTGTGATTCTATAATCATTGGGCCTCCATTAGGAATGTAAAAATGGTATCCCTTGGAATGGTCTGGATATGACACGAAAAAGCACCTTGTGGTCTAGGATCCAACTTATTCAAGATTGGGTTATACAGTTTTGCTTCTACAGGACAACCCATACTTTTAGATGATTTAGGTTGGTTTATGTCCGATCCATAACTTAAAAAAAGTTAGTGGAGTAGCCTTAGTGAGAACTCCATTCAATACATAAATGGCTGTCTTCAAAGCTTTACCCCATAGGGATTTAGGCAAGTTAGTTCTACTTATCATACTCCTCATTGTATCCATAAGGTGCAATTGTGCCTTTCGGTCACACCATTCTATTCAGAACTCCTAGGCATAGTGAATTGAGCTACTATCCAGAATCCTCTAAATATTTGACAAATGGCCCTTTAAGCTATCCAGCATCGCCATGTCTACCATAATACTCACCACTTCTGTAGATCTAACAATCTTTATGATTTTTCCTAACTGTTTCTCGACTTTAGTCCAAAATATCTTGAATTTATCAAGAGACTCAGACTTTTCTTTAATCAAGTACAGATAACCATATCGGGAATAGTCATCAATGAAAGTGATGAAATAATAATTTCAACACAATGTTGGAGTATAGTGCCCACTTATATCAGTGTGCATGACCTCTAATAGGTCAGAAGTTCGGACTGTAGACTTTTTCTTTATTTTGATCATCTTTCCTCTACAGTAGTCTACGCAAGTTTTCAGGTTATCTTTAGAGTAGGTAAGATATTAGGCTTTACAAGCCTTTCCACTCTTTCCCTGGAAATGTGATCAAGATGCTTATACCATAATGCGCAAGACTATTCTTTAGATAGAGTCTTTTTGGAGACAACTTTCTCGGCTGTACAAGCTATGTATATATCATTGGGAGTTAAACACAATATGTACAATCCATTGGATATTTTGCAGTATCCAACCTTATTTGAATTAAAAAAATATAGAAACCATACTATTCATTATTTCAAAAGAGTAACACAGATGTCTGTTGACACTGATTTTCAATCATCTTTTCTTTCTTAAAATTAATATAAAATCCATAAAAATTCATAAAATTGAAAAATCAACTTTGGGGACCTTGGCTAAGCCTAGAAAACCAATTTTGACCAAAAAATGATTTTCCATATTTTAAGTATTTTTCGGTATTTTTATTTTCGAAAATTATAGAAAATCATAAAAAATAAGAAAATTGAAAAATCAACTTTGGGAACCTCAGCCTAGCTAGGAAAACCATTTTTGAACGAAAAATAATTTTCATATTTTTCATATTTTTTTTAATATTTTTCAGAAATTAGGAAAATATTTAATAAATAAAATTGCATTTGAGGCCACAAAAATATGAAAAAGAGTCAGTATTTTTATTTTTATTTTATCTTCATTTTGGCCAATGAAATCTGTAAAAATTAATCGGAATTGGGAATTACTTTGTTAATCTCATTTTCAGATTAATTCAAAAAAAATTAGAAAATTCATTTTAGCTCTTTAATTTTCGATTTTTGTATTTTTGAAGTCGTGACATTTATCCTCTAATAGTCCAAATTTTCAAATGGCCTGATGGTGTATTTTTGTTGTTACGTTCGATTTCCGAATTCAATTTATCATCTGTTTGGATCGGAGCTTGAGTAGCGGCATTCTTTATTAGAAGCCCTCTACCTCATATACCGCAGTGAGTCTTCCAAAAGAGAAAAAAGAAGAAGAGAAGAAGTATGATCGAGACCCTGAGTTCGATGAAATCCCTGGGAGTTGTCTCGATAATCCCTAGAAGACTCATTCTCAAATGGAGGAAAGACCGAGGAAAAAGGGAACAAGATATTGCATGCAAAGACCAATTCGGCTGAACCGATGAAGACACCACTGGATGGAAGACCGAACTACGATGTCATTCAAGGGGCCAATGTGACACCAACCACATTTTATAACATCGGGGACCCTGAGATACGAGACAACCTTGGCCCGTATATAGGTTGATACTGGCGCGAGCGAACCATTGCTTCTGGACATCTTGGTAGATGCACTGACACAAGTAAGCTCCGACAGCTAGACACTCGGAAGCATTGAACTTCGGAGATAGCAAAAGCCCATATAACCAGAAACGACAATAGAAAAGGAAGTCCACTAACTTTATAAAAGGAGAGTACAGGAGCGTTTTTCGAGGAGGGTCTGGTGGTATAGTTTTTTTAAGAAAAAAAAGTTAGTGGACTGTCACTAAATGGTGTAGCCAGGATGATTATATAGGAAAAAAGGGCTCACACGAACGATAGGGAGGCTGGAGACGGATTCCACTATGGGGGTGTTTTTAAAAGGAGAAAAAAGATCAAGAGTGGGGTAATTGTTGAACCTTCACGTGACCTGGAAGCTGCAGCCTGAAGCATGTTTGATATTTGACGTTGCTGGTAAAATAAAAGATGGTGAAGGGACGGCTCAACGGGAGACAACATGATTAAAAAGATGAAAAGGAGGCAACTTTCGTTGATATAAAAAATGAAAGAGGGCTCGGTCAAAGGAGAATAGGAGAAAGTCAGATGGATCGGCCCAGCGAAATTCAGCCACGCCGTTCGTTTGCAATTGGGGCAAGTAAATTGGATGGTACACTTAATGCGTTAAATTAAGACAAAAAAGGGAGGTCTCTTTCCAAGGTCTTATTATTTTTTGCTCCCATTCTTTGCTACTTCGGAGAAACTCGGTCAAAGGAGAAGCATATGGATGAAACATAGCTGTGCAGAATAAAGGCTTTGAACGTTTGGTGCAAGAAGAAAAGTGGGCCAGCCGCTGAATGAATAAAAAAAAAAGGGAGATGGCGGGAAGGATGGATGGTCCTTCCTTTCAATATCGGTGGCGCTTCTCTCTCTAGCGTCGGGGTGAGCACCACACGTCACGGGCAAGCTATACGAGTTCGGCCATGCTTCACTCCCGTGGCTCGCGAGGTGCTCCCATCGATGTCGAACCAGATCCGTGCCGCCATCATCCCTCACCGTCGCGACGCGCCATCCCTGACGTCAAGCAAGAAGAACGCACGCGACCACCATTGACGGAGCTATGAACCGAAGCTTTCGAGATTTCGTCATCGACATTCGGACGTCACCGAGTCTTCAAATCATGTCCAAAAGCTTCGTGAAGTCAAGACAAACCGCCCTGAACTCTCTGGATTTCCATTTCATGCCCAAAAAAAAAATGTAAGAACGTGGACGAGTTCTCCGAGGTCCGCCCATAGTGGATCTTTTGATTCTTTTGCATTTCTTCGTAAAAATTAGTCGCGAGCTCCTTGGTAATTGTTCTCAGCATCCTCAAGCCCCGAGCTTGAGTAGCTGGAGAAATCCATGAAAATTAGGTGTGGAATTGGGAGGCTGTTTTTTTATCACAACAACAACAACTTTATGCTGCCACCGATGCATTTGTTTCTTAGCATCTATATCAGGTAAATCTGTTGCTTTGAAATTAGATCGTCGCTCTCCTGGTTATGTTTCTTTACTTAGTTAAAACGCAAATTAGATTTGCCTTTGTAATCTTATGTATTGGAGTGCTGATTCAAATGGAATGAGATATTCATGTAGGTCAATTAAGGTTGAGAATAAAGAACTCTAAATGTGCTTTATATTAAGAGACGTACTTGGACTGCAATTCTGTTACATCCTGAGGATAATTGTTTATATATCGTGCATTAAGCACATCTTTCTACCAGGATCTCAAGGTAACACTTGGGCATTTTATGCTTTTTTTTTCTTAATACAAACAAATTCAGGTTCCTTGTGGTTATCTTTAAGTTCAACTTCAACACAAGTATTTGTAAAAGCTTCTAACTCTTTCTAAATTGATGCCTGTTCATAGTTTGATCCATGATTATATTAGTTAAATTTCACGCTCCAGGTAAATAGTAGAATAGAAAAACGGTACAGCACTTTTTTTCATGAATTTTAGGTGCGTGTGAGAATCATTTCGCAATTACAAGAAAAAAAAATAATAGCAAACGAGAAAAAGATAAATTGGCTGCCAGCTTTTGATTCCAAATATGTTGGAATTTTTCAAAAAATGGGAACATACAGCAACTTTTCCCAATTTTCAAAAATGACATTTTGCCCCTTATGGGTAAATTGTCTTGAAAAATTCAGAAAACTTAGAAAAACTTCAGAAATTAGGAAACGGGTCATTTCGACTGACAATCCTATTTTCGATGAATTTCCTTCCCGATTTTTCTAAAATGACAATTTTGCCCCTCATAGGCAAATTGTCTAAAAAATTTTCAAAAAATTTCCAAAAATTGTGAAAAATAGGAAATGACCACATTCAACTGGTTTGACCTTTTTTACTTCCTGACCTTTAAAAAAATGATGACCATTTTACCCTTCTGGTCAATTCGATCCAAATCTTTTCAAGTCACTCAAATGATTTTTCATGAATTGGTACCGAAAGGGCGTTAGAGTAATCTAACGTAATCAAGTCCCCGAACTCATAATCTCTGGTTCGCAGGAATAAAGTATTTCTCCCGATACTTATTTGGGTGTCTAATCAGCCTACCATAAAATGATTAGTGGTGACTCCAAATTCCAAAATTTAAACAAAAACATCAAAGTCGCGATTTGGTAGAGCTTGGAGAGCTCGAACTAGGTTAGTTAATTTAATTAATTAATCTAGTAATCCATTAACCTGAAAATTGAATTTTAGGTCGCGACAATGTCAAAACATGATACAGAAACTAAGTTCCGTCTAAAGGAAGGTACATAGAAAGTATTTGTTAACATCATATTGAAACCAAATTCTAGAAACAAAATGACATCTCCCACGAATTCAACGTTGGCTTTGTTGTTATCTTCTACTATGAGCTTTGATTCATTCTGATTTGGCTTCTCTAATTTATGAACCCATGTATGGTGAATGCAACGTGATTAGTTGCACTGCTATCTAGCCACCAAGAATTGGATGAGGTTTTCAGATAGATTGGATTAACAAATTAGTACCAAAGAATCATTACCTGTATGCTCATATTTACTTCTCTCTTACAAAAGAAGTAACAATCAGCATCCTTCTTAAAGATGCGTTCTTACGACCCAAGTTATCAAACGGACCAGTGGTGAGGTGAGTTTCTTTATAAGTACAAGATTTAGGCCCCTTACCTTTCTTACTGCTAGAACGGGAGGTAATTATGGCATATGCCCTCCATCCTTTTTCAATTTCTCTTCTTGGCATACTACCTGGCTAATCAAATCATTTATAGACCACGTTTCAATCCTGTTGTGTTGAAACTATCTATGATCCTTCCAAACAAAAGGGGAAGGAGTTTTCAAAGCTTGCATGTACCCATAACGGGCAATTAGGGAATACTAAATGTTGAAAACTTTGTTAAGTTTCGTCGGAAATCCAGCATCTCTCGGGACTAAATCCCTTACTCCTCCTACAACCATAAACTTCATGTTAAAAAGTAATTGAGCAAAGCCAGCGTCCCTTCCTGCATTTTGAGGATACTCGATATCTTGCTTCCAGGCTTTTTCACATTTCCTTGGTGTGCCAGTTAGATGCTCTTGTATGGATCGACTTCATTGACAGCAGCAGATCCGTTCACTCTTTTTCCCAAGCGGCAGAAATGCGCCATCCGGGTACTATGCTGATTTCAACGAGGTCAGCAGGCTTGCCCTCATAAAAGGGTATATGACATTCGTCAATTCCATGACAACAGAAAATCTTCCTTCCATTTCTTAAAGTTCGAACTCATTGAGAACCTCTATCGTAATGTAATTGCCATTTGACAGAAAAAGTGACTAGAAAAAAAAAACAATGTTTCCTATCAGCATGCTTGTGAGTACTGTGTAACTTTAAATCCTTAAAAGTAAACATATCTTAGCCATAATCACGAGAGTCACAGTGCATTTCACATAATCAACCTTTAGGACAGAATATAATACACACATGTTGTTGGCAAACTTTCTACATGATAACACCATAGAGTGTTTTCCAACTTTTCAATGATCCCTAGCATTTGGTCACCTGTTCAATCTATGTTATTCGAATGCATCCCCCCATAAACTAACACACAATCCTTACCTTGGAGTAATGATTATGACATCAGATTGTGCATCAGATAGGAACTCCCAACCACCACAATCGAGACTATATTTCTCAAAATTCACTAAGTAATGCCACTTTGGTGGTCAATAACTCAATCGTATCATTTGAAACTCTCTAAACACTGGGGATACAATTCGTGCCTCACACTCACCATAGAGCTTGTTGTTTTTTAACTTGAAAACATGGGGCAATTGTCATTAAAATCACAAACTGTGGCCAACTAGCTTGCTCATTGTACTAGTCAAGTTTTTCCCATGTATGTTCTTGCTCAATGATCCCTCTACACATTTCTCAGTGATAATTAGCAAAGATCCAATCTCAATATTTCCAGAACCAAACGAGAAATAAATAAAAACTGTCAAAAATTAACCCCTAGTTTGGTGCTTACAGTAAGATTTTACACATTTTTTCAAGACTTTACACAGGCTCAAAATTAAAATGAATCTATCACAAGTGAAGGGAATTTCCATACGAGTATAACAAGAAAAAATTAACCTCACTCGAATCACCCACTTGCCCTCACGTGCCTGCACAAGAATGCAAACGCATCCTAAACTAATGGTCATGGCTAACGATCAACTTTCAACAACACTCAACGTTCTAACGGGTCAACTTCAACTACGGTCCAACCTTTAAGCCAAAAATCAATAGCTAACGGTCAACCCAGCCTCCTCTCTGCATGCACCACCCTTTAAAATGCTCGTATTGACGAGCACCAATTCAAACAGCAATCAAATTGCAATTTAAATCCTACCAAATTTTTGAAATAGGACTCAAAATCAGAAGTTCTAAAACCTAGCTACGGCGCTCTAATATCTAGTTGTAGGCCGTCCACATTGCCCCAATCGATCGCCGTAGTCAAGTTTTAGAACTACATAGCCAAGACATCGAATTTGTGTACTGATTTCAATTCCTTATGTCTTTTCGATGGAATTTTTGGCGACTGCCACTAGCGAGACTCATCCCACTCTACACTCACCGAAGCGGCCTAAGCGTCGATTAAGATCGCCTCTTTCTTACCTCATCTCTCTCTCTGCATCATCCTCCATCTCGTCTCCTCTCTTCTCTCTCTATCTCTCTCTTGTTGCACTTTAGAGAACTAGCATAGAACAGGGAGAGAGGAGAGAAGTGAATCGAAGCAGGCTCCAGGGGAGAATCACACGAAAACAGGTACGAGACGAGTATAAAGAGGATTAGAGTGGTAGGGGGAGCTATTGTGGGTTGAGGGCGTCTTGGGCGGGTCAGGAGAGGAAGGAGGGTCACGGATAGAGGGGGAGAGGAGAGAGGAGAAAATTAGAAAGGAAAAAAAGGGAACC
>JAGVVM010015134.1:0-14201 GCA_019149425.1 Psidium friedrichsthalianum | reverse complement strand
CATAGGGAAAAATTGTCAAAAAAAAAAAAGTCCTCATCTATTACAAACATTTAATATATTTTAATGTCAATTCGGTCTAAACCTTTGCATATGTGCCAATTTAGTCCTAAAATCTTTTTTAATGCCATCCAGTCTTAAAATAGTTTGCATTTATACTAATTCAGTCCATCCGGTCAATTTTGTCTGACCGGCATTGGCAAGACAACATTTAATAATATTTTAACATTTTTTATTTTTATTTTGTAGTTTACTGTTCATCTTCTTCTTTCCTACGTTTTCTCTTTTTTATTTTACTGTTCATTCTCTTATGCCTTCTTCAATGACTGGCTAGAGTCGAGGGTGCCATCGCCGTTGGACGAGGCCGGTGCAACAAGGCTAACAAGGCGAGGCCGAGCCACTCGGGCGATACCAGAAGCAACCCAACGCAAATAATCAAGAAAGCAGCTATGCACTATAACTAAGGCACAACGTGACAGGCAAAAAGGACAAAGTTGACGAACCTAATTCATCCAATTCAATTATCAGAGGATCCACACCGAGCCTCTTGAACAGCATTTTCACCTCGGACGAGCACCTTCAAGGCAACCCAAAAACCAAACCCATTTCAATTTTCAGTGCGCTACTCAAAAGCCAAAACCCATCTCTCTCTCTCTCAATGAGTTCACAAAGTCTCGCCTAGATCAATGACCTAAACCAAACAAAATCAACAGCAGGCCTCACCCAAGATATGGCTCGGCCAAGCCTCACCCAGCCATGGGGTGGCTTGGCCTCATCTAGCGGCGGTGGCGGTGGTGCCAATGGCCAGTGAGGACCTCGCCTGCCCTTAACTCCAATCGGTTGTCGAAAAAGGCATAAGAGGATGAACAGTAAATTAAAAGGAAGAAGATAAAAAGTAAATTGCAAAATAAAAAATTAAATTAAATCTTAAAATATTATAAAAAAATTATCCGTCAGTGCTGATCGAATTCACGTCAGTGTCGGCTGGTCAAAATTTACTGGATGGATTCAATTGGCACAAATGCAAAAAGGTTTAGGGCTAAATTGGCATAAAAAAAGATTTAGAACTGAATTGACACATATGAAAATGGTTTAGGACTGAATTGGCAAAAGTGTAATAGATTTAGGACTTTTTTTTTTTGACAATTTTCCCCACAAGCATACTATCAACCCTAAGAAGAGCACCTTCTTCCTTCTTACGTTTCCTATCTCGCCCTCCATCACTTTTTTTTTTATTCTCTGCACGATTTTTCAATTGTATTCACCCATGGGGCCGTGGATTTTCACCGAAGGCTCCTCTCTTATATTCTTCTTCTTCCTCTTTGGCTTTTTCTTCCCTGTGTAATGGATAGAGACCTCCCACCGAGAGCAAGAATCCAGAGACCTCCTACTCTCCTATTTCGTGGATATTGCCATGTGTTTCAATCTCATGGCCCCTTCTTCGTGAAGACTTAAGGATCTATTTATAATATTGTAAGCTAGGTTTAATCTCATTAGCTGGGCCAATTGCCAGCCATGTTAGGGGAAGCGGACCATTCGTTTGATTCCAACTCGCATGGGTTTGGCTCAACTCAGAACTCCAGTTTTGTTTATGAAACTTTTGGCCACTATTGCTCCCCCCAAGCTTGGCCGAATTATGAAGCTTTGATGGCCCAGTCAATTCCAAGTCCGTTCCCACTGACGATTCGATTAAGTACAAATACGAATGCACCCTAAAATTAACTATCCTAAATATATACCATATGAAAATGATTTAATATTTTTGGTAGGGGCCGAAGTTGGTCCTTAATTTTTTTAATGTATTTAATCCTAAATGAAATGTCAAAATTTAGGTGTCAACATATAATACGCCCTAATATTGAGACTGCATAAACCTCCTTAGTAGGAAAAATCATTACAGTCTTGACATATAGACATGATCAAACACGTCTATTTGATAATGCAAATGGCGAAGCATAAAACTCAAAGCGAAAACTGGCATTCACAGAAGCCACTAACGGCCAATTTCCTTGTGTAGCACAAATTTCTCCAGCTGAGCGGCACTGAGAAGAAAATGTGCACTATAAGGAAAGTGACACTGAATTGAGGACTTGAAGCCCCTGGAAAACAGACTTGAAGCTCCTGAAGAAGGATTTGAAGCTTGCGGACGACGGAACGTTGCTTAAGAGCTGCCATGATGGTTCTCTTATGGGTAAACCATTCCAGCCCAGCATATTGACATGAATCAGACCCATATGTCTGATTATGCAAATGGTGAACCCCAATATGCACTTGAGCTATCCCCACAACACAGACGAGATGCAAACACGGAGAAAGAAAGAAACACAATTAAATGAAGGAAACAAACAAAGAATAATATAATGCTATCTTAAAAAATTAAAAGGAGGCACAAGACAAAGGGCCCTTTTTTGTATTTCAAAATTTATAGAACACAACGAAACATTGAGCTGTTTAGTTAGGTGTGCCTTTCTCACCAAATCATGCAATTGCATCGGCACCGTGCTGTGTAGTCAGGTTGGCCCTTTTCTCACCTGGGGAACTTCCTACAACACAAAGAAGAAAAAATTAATAATGTACGAATTGATCAATAGGGAGTGCATGCCGCCTGGCAAGCCCCTTGGTTATCCTAGTAGGCTAGTACTTGACATTGGCCTTATCAAACAAATGCACTTATGACTATATTTAACATAAAAAAAAAAAAACACCATTGTACAACTGTAACTCTAAAACACAATGCCTATTAACATGAGCATGCTAGATTCGAGCTACATTCCAATTAAAAAAACTTAATAAGGGAAAGCACACGACAATTAGTCTAGGCTTAAAAGGAAGAGCAACAAATGAAGACCATCTTGAGCCATTGCTTAGACAAGAACAGCTCCTGTTACCTTTAAAATAAAATAAAAATACCATTTTTGAAATCACAAACGAAAGAAGAATCCAACGAGGATGTGAGTAGTACTCAGACATATGGCCTAGACTCATTTTGCAATCTAAGCCAGTCAACCTTCAAGCAGAAATGTTCATACTAGTCCTCAAGTAGAAAAAGAACAGGAAACAAAATGAGCTACAGTGTCGGGAGTGAGATCGGCTCCATGTACTTTATCAAAAGTCAAATGAGAATCCATATCTTGAATTCTATCAAAAGTCAAATGAGAATCCATATCTTGAATTCTAGAATAAAGTAAAAGTTAAAACCCCACCCTATCCCTAACAAACAGGAGTAGCAGGTACTCTAAAAAGTACACAAAAATTGGAAATTTTAAGCCATGTAATACCATTCCAATCTCTTGTTGTTAGTTTCACCAATTGACCATAAAACTTGGCGGGTCTCTAATGACCATGCTTTTGTTTGAACAGATTTTACAGCAATTACATGTAAATCTCCTCCAAAAATCAGTACTGAAAAAAATAAAAATCAAATTGAGCAAGAAAAGGGAACATATCCTTGCTGCATCCATTGGACTAGTAGTTAGCGGGATCATTGGTCTCTTGCAAACATTGTATCTAATATTTAATGCTAAAACCCACCTAGCTTTTAATGGGGGTAAAATCTTTAAGTGCCTTGGTTATGTCTCTTGTTGAACTTTTTAACCGTCAAAAGTCCCTTTGTTTTTATGGGTTTAAAATTTCTTATTGTTTGATATAACATATGAAAGACAAAACATACATAATACCTTTCACATTCCAATTCTTAAGGTGTCTCCTTAAAGGGACGTAATAGAGTTACAATTATACCTCGATAACTGGAAACCCATTCCAACCGTAGATAAGGGCATGCCATCCTTCAAGAAGCAAGAGGAACCTTCCAATTTTCATGTTCTTCAAAGATATAAGGTAAGGCTGTCTGGCTGTTTCTTTGAAACAACTAAGACTAAGGCTAGCTATGATTTCTCAATAAAATTCTATTGAGCCAAAAGTCAAAAAATAGGAATCCTAAAGTCCTTAATGATGCTTAGGGCACAATTTAAATTAGGTAAACTTTCAAATTAGGGTCTAATGTGTGAACTTCTTCTCCAAAGGAGGCATAGAATGGACATCGTCTCATACAAGGCTTTGAAGTGACTGACTTAGTCTCTAATAAGGCCTCTTACTTACTGGCCAGCCAAATCTTTGCCAAGTAGCGAGTTTGTATTTCTCGCCAAATGTTTTCCGAGCAGGGAGCTTGTATTTCTCACATGCATATGCATATGAGATACATGGACTTGTTGGTCGTGCTATCTTTATTTGCTCTCTCTCTCTCTCTCAAGTAAGATTCAGCTTGAGAATCTATTCTGTTATATTTAAGGTCATCCTAAGCTAGTAATGACTTGCATTGCCTTGACATTGCTTTAAGTAATTGCAATTGTTGCTTGTTTGGACAGAGTTCTCCCATACTAACCCATGTTAGAAGGTACTTGAGATTGAGATCACTAGGGGCTCTTACTATTCTTCTTTCTTTTGCAATGCAAGGCATGTTTCGAGGCTTCAAGGATACGAAAACGCCTCTCTAAGCGACAGGTATGAGAGATAATATTCTTGTTTTTACTGATGTTTCCAACTATCGTGTCAAAATTAGTAAAATTGCATTTCAGTGATTATCATTTACTTTTCATAATCAGTCAAATGCAAATTTACCATTTTGACAGAACACTTGAAAACATAAATAAGAATAAGAATATTATCTCTCATACCTATGGTATAAAGAGGAATTCTGATATCCTTGAAGCATCAAAACACGCATTGCATTGTAAAGGAAAGAAGATTAGTAGGAGCCCTAACGATCTTAATCTCAAATATCATCTAGCATGTGTTAGCATTGGGAGAACCCTATCTAAACAAGAAACAACCGTGTTTAGTTAAAATAGTAATGCAAGTCATTACTTAGAGCGATCTTAAATATACCAGACTAGATTCTCAGGTTGAACCTTACTTTGAAAAAAGAGAGTAAATGAAGATGGCCAAACCAATAAGCCCATGTATATCCACGTGCATCTTTTGTGCATCTATGCACGTAAGACACACAAGGTCGACGCCCGGCAAAGATTTGACCAGCCAGTGAGCAAGAGCCTTATTAGAGACTAAGTTGGTCACTTCAAACCCTTATATGAGACAATGTCCACTTTGGGCCTTTTTTTGAAAAAAAAAAAAAAAAGTTCACACCTAAGACCCTAATGTGAAAGTTCCCTAATTAAATTGTGCCCTAAGCATTATTAAGGATTTAGGATTTCAATTTTTTGACTTTTGGCAAAGTAGAGTGCTATTGAGAAATCATAGTTAACCTTAGTCTTGTTGTTTTAAAAATGCAGCCAAAGTAGCCTTACCTTGCATTTCTGAAGAAGACGGAAATTAGAAGGTTTCACTTGCTCCTTAATGGATGATGATCACTTCTTCTATCACCACAGGTTGATGGATAATCATTTTCCTCCGTCATCATCACAAGATCATGCTAATCATTATCGTTAGACATGCACTTAGCTAGGACTGGAAAGGGTTTTCAGGTTTTGGGGATACAATTATAACTCTATTACGTCACTTCATGGAGACATCGTAAGAATTGGAACCTATGGGAGATGTTATGCACCTTTTATCTTTCATATGTTATAGCAAACAAATAGAACTCTACACACGTAAAAGCCAAGAGACTATTAGCAATTAAAAAGTTCAACAAAAGATATAATCAAGACACTTAAAAGAATTACAACCATCAAAGCAAAGAGCATATTAGCACTAAATATTAGAGACAATACTTGCAAGAGACCAACAAGGATCCCGCCAACTACTAGTGCAATAGATGCGGAAGGGAAATGTTGCCTTTTCCTTGCTAATTTGGCTTTATTTGTTTTGATACTAATTATTTGACGAGATTTACATATAGTAGTTGTAAAATTTGGTCAACAAAAAGCATAGTCATTAAAGACTCAACATCATGCCAGTCTTACGGTTAATTAGTGAAAACTAACAAGAGATTGGAACTTATTACATGGCTTAAAATTATCAAGATCTGTATTTGTTTTGGAGTAGCTACTTGCAGGAAAAGGGGGTGGAGTGTTAACTTCTACTTTATTCTGAAATTTAAAAGAGAAATGGGGGAAAAAATGGTGGATACTCATTCGACATTTGATAGAGTACATGAAGTCAGTCTCACTCCAGACTTAATGTCTAGAGCTCATTTTGTTTCCTCTTATTTTTCTATTTGAGGTTCAAGAAAATTGCTACTTGAAGTGGATTGGCTTAGTTTATGAAATGGGTCCAGGCCATATGTCTAATTATTAATCACGCCCTCATTGGATTCTTTTCGTTTATGATTTTGGAGATGGCTTCTTTTACTTTAAAGGTAACGAAGGCTAATCTTGTTTGAGCAATAGTGCAAGATGGTCTTCAAATGGTTGTCGCTCTTCCCTTTTAGCTTAGACTAAATGTCATGTGCTTTCTTCTTAAGTATCTTGAACAGGAATGTAGCTTGAGTTAGCATGCTCACTTTGTAAAATTTGTGCTGGTGATTCAATTCCTTCACAACTACATATGCGAGCTCTAATTTTCTAAAAGCTTGTGATCAGTGTTAAGAGATGTTATGCTGATATTAGGTCAAATAGTAGGCCAATTAAATTGGTAGGCATTGTGTTTTAGCGATGCAAGGCACAATTATGTTTTTTTTTTTTTTTGTGCGTTAAATATCTCTGCAAGAGAGCATTTGTTTTATAAGGCCCGTGTCTAGTGCTAGCGTGCTAGGTTAACCAGCATGCACTCCCTATTAATCAATGCTTACATTATTAATTTTTTAATAAATGATATGCTTTTAATTTTTTAAAATTTTCTTATTCAAAATGGACTCCGGGCTGGGCTGTTGAGCCCGTTTTGACTAAGAAACAACAACGCAGGCCTCCACAGACTGGGCCATAGGCCCATTAGGATTCCTACGAGAAGCCCACTAATTGAACCCAAACTACTTCACAAAAATTAACCTGAACACAGTTAACGAAGTCAGGCCCAGCTAACCAAACTGCAACTAAAGCCCACACTTAGAGCTAGACCCAAATCTTTCCAAACGGAAATGAGCCCGCTTTGTCGTCATCCTTCACCATATTTCTCCAGAGATCGTCCTCACCCAAATTGTCTTCATCCGCCCCAACTTATCAACCCTCAACATTTGCCCATTAATCCCAGAACAAACCAAAGCTTCAACAACGATCAATATTAGACTGAAAATCATAGACTCCACTATGGACCAACACGAAACATTACAACGAATACAGAGAACAAAACACGGGGAAACCGGCGTTTGCTCTCGGCCATACATTCAAATCTTAGGAAACAAGACAGACAAGGGTGAACTTGAAACTACCGATTGTGATTGAAGAGTTACAAGTTGTCCATGCGGACCTATTCGAGAGGAATTCCTCAAGCTATGCAATTTCACTTAAACAGTTCACAAATCTTAATCCAAATGATGAGACAACATCTTCAGAAATCTAAACACAACTAAACCTTAATCACGCTTCCTCCTTCTTTCGTTCAAGCCTTAAACGTCAAGTCATGGATTCAGGCTTCACAAGATATGGCAGTAATGCATACAAGGACACAGAGCAAAAGCACTCTCCAAAGTGCCTCGGTCAATAAACAGTATTGGAGGAAAATTATAATACTTCACTATCGATGAAAATTCCTATCCTACGAACTATTTTAGATACCCACTGTGGAAACAAGGGGTCAATCAAACTAATCACGGCCTTATTTCTCTACCTATTTATCACATATACAAGAAACTAATCGTACCTTATTTCTCAAAGTGAATGTGCGCTTTCAAGCCGATGAAAATCAGCACAACTTCGAAGCTCTCAGATTAGAAGCAGAGCTGAACAGGGAGATCTCGACAGGGCTCAACAGTCGAGAACGAGATGAAAGGTGATGAATAGAAATGGTAAGTTAGAGTTCTGAGGAATAAAAAAAATGCGAAATCGAACAAGATTGTTTCCACGAGAGATTATCTTCGTCAGTTCATTCTCGCGGGTGATGTCGCCGAGAGCAAAAGCCACCAGACGGATAGCCATAGCGCGGCCGTAAGATGGTTCCGGACGGCAATCCACGACGTTCGACCGCCTCAGAAAGATGATTAATAAGAATCGAAACTCACAGAAACCTCTCCATCATTTTTTTTTTATTCCTAATATTCCCCCTTTGCAGGCGTCTCTCCTCCTCTCGGTTGCGTTCTTTTGGAAAAAGGCTGAGGGAGAGGGGACTTCGGGAAATCGCAAGTCGAGCGAAGGAATCGTCCTGGAAGAAACTAATTTCTTCCATCCGGGATCTGTTCCTGAAATATCGATCGTCCCCTCTCTCTCTCTTCTCGGAAGAAGCTTAACACGAGACGAACTCGGCCAATATACAGGGGCCGAACCGAGCAAGTATGAGGAGAGGAGAATGGGGTCGGAACAAGCAGCGTGTCATGTGGCATGAGAATTTCAATTTTCAGTCGTATAAAAGCGCGATTTGGAGTAGAATTGGACCGAGTTCTATTGCGGGCCTGATGGGCCAAGTCAATCCCATCTATGCAATCTTTCATAATTAACAAAATGCGTGAATAATAATCGGAAAAATTCAGGTGTCAATAGTTTGCGTAAAAATTCCATGCGTAAAGTTTAACGTAATTAAAGGACTATGATTAGTTTGAATCCATGAACTCCTAGACAAGAGTTGCACGTTTGATCTCCGAAGACTCTGTCCCAAAGATCGCTTCTATCTTAATAGGCGGAGAGTCAAGGAAAAATGTATGCAAGGACGCATTTGGCTGGAACAAGCAAGAATTTCCATCTCCCCAATCTCCCACGTAATTCGTGCTGTTGCTGAAGCCCTTTTGCTGAAGTAAGGGAATCTGAACACTTTCACAAGTTCCAGCTAAGCAGTGAGACATCATTCTGGTATAATCGCCCCAGATTGAATGAGTCCGGATGCTTTGTCAACAAAAACAAGGCTTGTCGGTTTTTTAAACCGCCAGCAAGTAGGCTCTACAATTCCCCGCTACTACACTCCGCCCCGCTCAAGATGTAGTCCGCTGCTCTTCAATCGTATCAACACCTGGTCAAACAATGTGAAAGCGCAATTGCTCAAAAGCTGAACCCCCCGTTGGACCCATCCTTCCATCCAAATTAGGTAGGTGTTTTTTCTCTGGAAAACTACAACTCAACTTCTTTTCCAACGGAAGCAAGACTCTTTTTTTATATCCTTAATTGGTCCTTTGGTCCTTTGTCTCAACGTACCAGAGTCAGCAAAACTCGAATCATTATTTCTCCTGACACACACCTGTTTGGTCAAAATAGAGAACCAAGGATGTCCCGCCTGAAAAATCAAGATAAGTTCTTAACTTTATAGGTTATTAAGCCCGAAACATCCGAACATAGAAAGGAAAGGATTACGAAGCCCAGGGTTCGTGGGACAGGTGACAGTGGTGCAAACTAGCTATGAAGGCAATAGGTCGAGAACCACATCTTAACCAAAATTTGTCGAGCACCTTGATGTCGACAAAAGGATGTTGTCGACCATGTAAAGGATACGAAAGGAATGTGACTGGGGAGACCATGTCCACGCCCACGAACACCACAGTGTGGAAAGTGAGACTGTGGATGGTTTGCCGAAAGACACATAAATACCCAAAGGTTGATGATGAAATTCTGCGTATATCAAAGAATAGCATGAGTTAGAAATAGTTAAGGGAATGTTAGGTGAGTGAGGGAACTGGCAAAGGGGGTTTATGGCTTTTTACAGTTGTCTTTTAGCTATAGGCTTTCACCAAAAACCTTCCATGAATGTGTTGAAAACTTGACTTTAAACCTTAACTCATGTAGGTTATGACTTACTTAGGAGAACTTTACACGCTCAACATACAAATTCTTAACTCATAATTTTATTTTCACATTAGGGTGATACAAAGTTCCAGATGAGTTTTGGCAAGCATAGTTTATTCAATGTTACTTCATTAAAAGGATCGTTGGAAAATGCGGATTGCAGATAAGGCATGCCAAATTTAAAACCGTCATCTCATTGTAAGTGTTAAAACTTTCAAAAGCACTAATTTGAATTAGACACAATGTACCTATTCAACAGATTTCTGAGAGGAGAATGACCCTTCTGCTCTGCAGCAGCACCTGCAAAGGATAGCTAAAGAAAGCAAACGGTGGCAAGGGTCCATCAGTTACCATCGGTCGACATATAAATCTAAGGGGAAAACCCAGAGTTCCTTCTGCAAGTCCCCTCAGAAGAAACAATACTGAGAGCAGGTAAAATGTTCAAAAAAAGAGAAGTTTGACTCAGGTTGTTCAAGTGCTAGCATGATACTCCGGAATCCACGCCCCTATCAGGATACCATTGAAACGCCTTTGCCATTAGGATTCATATGATTTATGAGCCACATTGCAATGTTTTACGGAATATCTAATCCCACTCTTCCAAGGCAAAAATCTAAGATAACACCAATGACCCAGAGAGTCACAACTAAAATTCTACCCCGTAGGCAGAGATTGAACACGAGTTTCACGGACTTAAATGTTAAAGGGTTGACACCAAATATCGATGTCAAACTAATAGAAAAGGCATAGAATTCGAATCCATCATTCCCTCCCTCCCCCCCCCCCCCCCCCCCCCCCCCCCCCCCCCCTCCCCCCCCCCCCCCCCGGGGAAAAGAAAAAGGCATGAGCAACAAAAAAAAACTTGTCCGTCGTGCCCCTCCGACTCAGCCAAAGCATAAATGATCAGAGAGAGCCCGCAAGATAAATCATCTAGAAGAACCCAGACTGCTCACCGTTAGTCAAGAACACAAAGGGAAATCTTCAAAACGCTGCAGAACAAAGTAATGACAATTGCATGACAAAAACGAAAACCGCGAAACCGGCAAAAAAAAAATGGATAAAAGCACGCAGGACAAAACGGGGAAAACGTGAATTTTACCGTAATCACCGTACAATCATCGCAAAGCGTTGGAAGAGCCTCCGATCGGAGCACGTCGCCGAAGAATGACTCCATCGATGTTCGAACGCAATTCCGAAAGAAGAACCGCAATACACCGTTGAAAGCTCCCATGAATCGAGCGACTTTCTTTCGATTTCGGTAAGGTTACAGAACGAAGAGGGAGCGCCTTCAAGAACCTTTTGCCGCGATTGGAAGGGAGAGGAGACGGCAGTTTGTAAGATACGAATGGAGCTCCGCCCCGGAACTGAGAAACTCTTAAACGAGAGCGGAGACTCTCATCTCTTCATCGCTCACTCAGTCCGCGGAGCAGAGTGCTCTGTTCAAGAAATTGTTCCGAATAAGGGAAAAAGTACACCACAAGTGCCACAACTTGTGTACGGCGTGCACTTTAGTGCCAAAAACTTTTAAAACGTTCACTTTAGTGCCAAGTTCGGAGAAAATAGTGCACTTTAGTGCCAATCCGGCTAAAATCCGGCCAAATGAATTACGTGGATTTTTCAATTGCTTTATTGTCTTATGTGGCAAATTTAAGAAGCAGTTGCCACGGTGGACATCCAACGTGGCTTGTGCAAGGGTGAAAATGAAAAACGACGTCGTCGTTGGTCTCCGGTTAGCCGTGGAAAACCGAAGTCCTCTCGTGGAGTCGCCGCCGTCCGTTGGTCGCCGCCATGGCTCGCTCACAGCTGTCCCCGCTTGCAGCCGTCCCTCCCTTGTCGCCGTCGCTCACTCGTCCCCGTCGCTTGCTTCCCCGACGTCGCCGCTCGCCGACGTCGCTCGCTCGTCCCCATCGCTCGCTCGCCGCCGTCTTCGCTCGGCTCGCCGCCCTCCTCCCTCGTTCGTCGCCCTCGACACCACCCTCCCTCGCTCGTCGCCCTCCCTCGCTCGTCGCCATCCTTACTCGCAACCGTCCCTCCCCTCGTCGCGTGTGGGTTAGGGCTTGTAATTTGGGGGTTTAGGGTTGCAATTTGGGGTTGAATTTGGGGATTTAGGGTTTGCAATTTAGGGTTCAATTTGGGATTTAGGGTTCATATTTGGGTGAACTCAGCTTCAACGACGTCGTTTGCTCTTTAAATTGCTAAATCGGCCTCCGGTAAGCCACGTCGTCCTCCACGTAGACTTTCCGGCGAGCCACGTATGCTTCAGACGGAACTTGGCACTAAAGTGAACGATTTTCAAAAAACTTGGCACTAAAGTGAACGTTTTGAAAGTTTTGGCACTAAAGTGCACGCCGTACACAAGGTTTGGCACTGGCGGTGTACTTTTCCCTCCGAATAAGATATGAGCGAAAACATTTTCTTGAAAATAGCTGGTTTACATTCAGAGAAAATTCCAAATAAGATATGACGTGAAACATTTCTTGAAAAAAAAAAAAGGGTTTGCAATTGGACTTTATTACAAATAAAAGATTCTCAAATAAAAAGGCAATAAGGGCCACCCACATAATAAATTTAGAGCCACTGCTAATGCAACGAGTTGAAGTTGGAAAAAAAAAGTTTCAAACTCCACTTTGTTTAAAATAAGAGTACTGAATTAAGGAAATGAAATAATGGACAGAACGTAAAAATTAAAAGCTTTGCTAATGTGAGTTAGTTTGCATTCTTATAAGGGAAAATTTCAAATAGGAGACTAGAGTGAGAATATTTTCTTTAAAAAAATGTTCAAATGAACTTTATTTAAATAAAAGTCTAAATAACAAATGAGTCTCAAATAAAAGGCCTGAGATAGCTTTTTGTCGCGAGAAATGTTATCGGTCAACATTTTTCCAAAACTAAAATAGGGGCAATTTTGTCTGAAATTGTAATGGGAGTTAAACATAAAACAAAATCCCCAAATTATATTTAGATTAGGTTTTTCCTTCCAATTTTCACTTTTCCTTATTCCTTACCGTGCTCCTCAAGCAACCAGTCCTCCCGCGTCCTCCTAGCTAATCCCTCAATCCTCCCTGCCCGCTCCTCACCGAGCTTCAGTGGTCGGTTTGCAATCCACTGTCAATCTCCTGGTTCCTAGGTTTTTGTCGTTCGCTAATTTCAAGTCCTTCATCACAAGCTCATGCTTGTTCATCTGTATAATTATTAATCACATTCTTTTGCATTCTTCTTTCGTTTGGCGTTCCAGAACGCGTTTTCTGACTTTAAAGGTAAAGGACGCTAATCTTATTGTCAGAGCAATGACATAAGATGATCTTCATCAATGTTTTGTTGCTCTCTTTAAAAACTTACATCAGGTGTGTTGGGCTTTACCTGTTAAGTTACTTTGACCAGGGAATAGAACTCGAAGTTTGGCAGCTTATGCGTAAGCTTTGTGCGGATGATTAATTTTTTTACACTACATATGTGAGCTTTTAATTTTTAAGAGTTCTCGATGTGAAAAAAAATGTTAAGATGTTATGTTGCTCGAGGTTGTAATAGGCCAATCAAGTTTATCGACATTGTGTTAGAGTTATAGGATCCGTTTGTGTCACGAAAAATGTGATATTTTCGGGAAAACATTTCCGGAAAGTCATTTTTCCAAGAAATAACGATATTTTTCGGGCGTTTGGCTAAATACTTAAAAATGAACTTGGAAAATGATTTATGCGTTTGTCAAGGAATGATTTCTAAAAAAAAAAAAGTTTATTAACCAATCGATTTTTTTAATTATTATTTATTTTTGAATGAAAAATATTTTCTATTTTTTAATATACTTTCTTAAATTTTTTCTTTTTTTTTTCCTTATGTAAATTTTTTTCTCAGCTAGTCACCCGCCATAGCTGGAAGGCCAAGGAGCTCAGCCAGCCTCGCCGGGACTCAAAGTGAGACCACAAGGCTTCACGGATCTAGTGAGGCGAGCCCTCGCTTGCTAAAGGCCAAAGCCCGATCCAATGAGCGCGAGGCCTCCACTCGAGGCCAACACAACGTTGAGGGCTCACCTCGTAGACCTATGGTGAGGACGAGGCTTGCCTTGCCTACCTCGCTCACTCGAGGGACGAGGCTCGTGAACTAGATTCGACGAGCTTGGGCCTCCCTCAAGGCGGCGACATCAAGGCTCGTAGTTGAGCCTCGAGCGCGCCTCGATAAGCAGGTGTTGTCCCTGAGGTCTGCCATCGGCTGAGGATAGGAGCAAACAGCAAGCAGAAGAAGTGGTGGAGGAAAGGAGTAGCAACAAAGGAGGAGAAGGAGAAAGAACAAAAGAGAAGAAGAAAGAAAATAAAGAAGAAAAAAATAAAATAAATCAAAAATAAAAAATTTGAATTTTAAAAAAATTAAATACTTGCAAAATAATATTTA